>OX328132.1:32734299-32962231 GCA_946811695.1 Gonocerus acuteangulatus | reverse complement strand
TTTGAGCCTCACATATCTTAGATACTTTCAGTATTTCTTTTCTTCTTTTATTTCTCCTATTCGTTGGCCCCCAGCCAGCTAACCACAAAGATTATCTTTTGCACAGGAAATATATACTGTACTTTATTGTCACAACGAATTCTCCATTGTCAAGAAAATGTGCTTCAGACTAAATACCCGTCAACTCGACATAGTGTTTATAATGGCTGTTAATCCAGCTTCTATTTATTATCTCTCGTATTACTTCATGAATAGAACGTCAAATGCAAGAATGTGCAACAAATAATGAAGCTAAGAAATAATATTTATAGCGAAATGTATTTTTAAATTCTGCTCACCACACCAAGTCTATTTTTCGCGATGTTTGTGATTTCCCTTATTCCTCATATTTCTTTGTTATTTTTTCTATGAATTTTCTCAGGATGTGAGGTAAATCATGTCAAAAACGAAAAAAATAAGAATACATAGGGAGAATAAAAAGATTTATCTAAACACTAAATTCCAGTAAAAAATGTGCAAAAATAGAAAAAAAATGGTGCTACATTTACCAAATGTTAGAATAAAATATAATCATAATTTACTTGCTCGATAATATTATTCATATTATTTATAGCAGTATAATTTCCAATATGACAATAATTATTTTTTTTTTACATTTTTATATCCAGGAAATGTGAAGAAGAATACAAAAAAAAAAAAATACAAAAGTGTACACATATGATTATAATTCATAGAAAAATGATTTCAGAATGGAGGTTTATAAAATTATATTGAGGCTTTTTTGCCCAAAGAAACGAAAATACGCGCGTACCGAGGAGCTAGTACAGGAATCATAAATAACGAGAACTTTACTTGGCATTTTCAAAAGGGGCTAGTTGACAAGCCAACTTACTCCTACATCTATGAAAAACCAGTTTGTTTAAACAAACAACAATCAGAGCTAATCAGATAATACTGCAAAACGTATCAAGAAGGAAATTTAAAGAGCTCTAAAGAACAAACTCCGACAGATGTTCATGACACGGTCACCTATGCAAAATCTGAGGACAGCTTTACGAATGATTTTCACATTTACAATTAGCATTAATGTTTGATGCTGTTGTTAGTTAGTACGTATTCCTAAAATAATGAATAAACAAGTACCTATGCCAGCTTACCCTCTTGGGAGAGTAAGTTGGCATAGTTAGGAGGAATAGACAATACATAAGCAACGAAGCCATATTTTGGGAATACGCCTGCTGTGTTTTGCGACGAAGAAATGTACCTGTAAAACGATAACCTAACGTGATTTTAAAAATAATTATTCCCGAAAACAAGAAAAATGAAAATCTTTACCAACTGGCCCCGCTCCCCCCTACTGATCAATTTGATTATTTAAAAAAAACCTTTGTTTATCTAATTTGCAATTAAAAAAATTGTTTTTAACCTATTGCCATGATGTAAAGTTTTTCCTACTGTTCTGATTGTGAATGCAGGAACGTGCTGGATCGTTTAGCTTTTGACAACCGGGCTAAGTTACACTGGGTGCCAGGTAACTCAGGTATACTCGACAATGATGAAGCTGACAAACTGGCGAAACAGAGGGCCAAATAACCCTTCTGTTGAACAAAACTAACCTGTGAAATTTCTCTAACCCTAGCCAAAAGAAATATTGGTGACTAGGCGTGGGCACCTCGGCATTCGGAAAAGAATCCAAACGCAGACAGTCAAAGCGTTTCCCCAAGCCCCTACATAGAATACATACATCTCCCTACATAGAAAGCATATGAGGGAGACTGTTGCTCTTTAGACAAATCAGGCAAAGATGGACAAACATCTACATAAACATATTTTTTGAATCACGGTTGGCAGCCGTGACTTGTCGGACTCCCCGCTTTAGTATCTTCCGGATTTCCGTTTCTCCACCGGCCAGTCCCATTGACGCCTTTTTGTGAGCTCGTCATTGTCTCTGACTACCCTCGTCACCTGTAAGGTGCTGCGCCACAACTCACGTAAGTTTTACACATATGAGATATTTACACGTTTCGTTCTCTATCTTACTGTGCTATTATTTATGAGAATGTGGGTGAGTTTATTCGGTATTAGAATAAATGAGAGTAGTATAAATTGGGCTGCACCTGGAAGGTCAAACACCAGGTAGGGAAATTACCTATTCGTGTAATTTCCAGTCATTTTTTGACATGAATGTCTTGTAGGATGACATTTACGATGGCCATGTATATACATTTTTGCAATACAGGGAATGGTTATTATTCCATATTTACGTGTTTTATATTCATATTTTATATACACATCTTATATCTCATTGACAAGGAATGTAAAGCTGGTCATAATATTGCTCTGGGCAGCAATGACGAGTCAGACAGCTCCTAAAGTTATTATTTTTACATACATTATGTTATACGGCGCTAATGGCGTAGATGCCGATGCGCCGTAAAAAAAAAAAAAAAAAAAAAAAAAAAAAAAAAAAAAAATTGTTTAAATGTCAATAAAGTTTTTTTTTCATATATTTTGATGTTTACTACTATATCTCTTAAATATCAATGTGATTCTGTTGCTGAGGCCAATGTTTCGGCGCGAAATAGGCTTTGCACCTGTGAGGTGCAGCGCCACTATGGACGTCCCAAAAAGGGGCGCCACTACTGGAAGGTTAATAATATTTATTCTAACATTGCTAGATGAAGCCAGGGATAATTATTTTCCTGACACACGCTAAGATGATGTAGCTCTTGGCTTTTGAGATATGTCAGAATCCTTATGATCAGGGATATGTTGTTTAATAACCGTTTCTAAAGTGCTGCTCCAATTTCATATTAACACTAAAAGATAGAATTATTCAATTATTTTTGTAAGCAGCAGTAATTATTCTGTATAAATGTAAGAAAGAATGTGTTCCCGTCAAGATGGAAGAGGTTCTCTTTGATGATTTTTAGAGAGTGTGATGAGTTAATAAGGCTGGGAGAAGAAGGATTGTTTGTTTGTAAAGATGTTGGCACCAATTCAAACCATTGTTCTTCCTCAATGGATTCATTTAGACTTTATAGCCAGCCGATAGTTCATTGAGTCGTGTTTCTCCTTTCTTACTCATTTTCTCCTAAAGCTCAATGGCTCAAAAAGAAACTTTTTACCAGATTCCCGCTGTATGCAGCTGTTGGTTCTGTACTCATGAAAGCATTTATGACTAATTAGATGATGTACACTAGGTTGAAGGGTCTATAAAGAAAATCTGGTGTACTTTGTTTCTCTGTTTTTCAATCATTGTTTGAATAAGTGCCAAAAATAAAACCTCATTGATGTTTTTGTGTTATATACGGACTGATTAACAAAAGTTTATTAAACAAATGTTTCACTAAGTACCGAGATTTGAAAGCTCAAACACAGCGGCCACTATAGTGTTGGTTCCCACGTACATATCTATTGTTGTATATATATACAGGGTGTGGCGTAATGGATGGATAATTTGATACCTGCGGGTAAAGAACGTTGTGGCGGTTCAGGAAAATATGTTTTAAGTTTCGTAAAAGTCCTTCAGTTTTCGAGATATTCGAAATTTTCGAAAATTCCAAAAATATACAACCTTTGCCACTCGTTTTGGTGTCACGACTCCAAATGAAGAAATTTTTACCATGATTTGTGGGGCCCATGTATTTGAAGGTGTTCAAAGTGGCCCCCATGAGCTCTAATACATGCTCTACAACTTCTAATGAATTATTACTTCCGCAAATAATCAATCTATTCCAAGAATTATAATTATAATTGTAATTATTATTCTCTACCTACCAGAAGGGTCGTTTCCCTGAATTCAATGGGTTATGAAGGGACATTGTTGCTAAAAAATTTAAAAACAAGGTTTAGGCGGTGGTGCTAATGACCCTAGCAGTCGAAGCACCGTAATAAAAATATTTAAAAAAAAAAAACAAGGCTAACATTAATCTAGGCTTTTACTCATTGTAATAGGAATTTATTTGGTATTAAATGCTTGAAATACAGCTTGTTACACCATTTCGGAATCTCCTTGAAACAGGCATGTTTTTCCTTAATTTGGCCTTCAGGTAACAATTTTTTTTTTGTATACCCTAAGTTAGGTTAAACTTAGGAAAGAAATAAGGAAAATGTGAAATTAGAGTTAGATCTTTGTTTAAAAAAATAAACTATGTATGTGCCCCAAAAACCATGGTATACATTCGATGGCAAATTTATCCTGAAATACTATCCAAAAAACAGAGTGAAAAAAATCTTTCATTTGGAGTCGTGACACTAAAAAGTGTGGCAAAGGGTGTATATTTATGGAATTTTCGAATATCTCGAAAACCGAAGGACTAATAATGAAAATAAAACATATTTTTCTGAACCGCCACAACGTCCTCTATCCGCAGGTACCATATTATCCATTCATTACGCCACACCCTGTATATATATATATATATATATATATATATATATATATATATATATACATATATATATATACATTTAGATTAATGATCTGGATACAAGTACTGCACTGCCGGAGGAAACAGGTGTAATGAGTAGGGACCGGATTTTTAGGACAAAATAAGCACCCATTAGGTTTTTGCAACAGGCATATTAGGTCTTTTTACGTGTTTATTTAAAAATCCATTTTAGGTTTTTTTAGGTGATAAAAATGTTTCAAAAAATAGGTTTAACCTATTATAATTTATCATTAATAATTTTGATTAATTTATCGTTGATAAATTAATATGTATATAAATAGTAACATAAAAATAAACAACAAATAACATTATTTTATAGAATTTTATATTGAGAAGGGGAAAAAAAAGATGAGCAAATAAAAATAAAACAGAAATATAAGTTGTTTTTTTTAAAAAAAAAAAAAAAGAATAAGCAGTCCAAATATTCAACAAAATATTTATTCAAAAAACAAAGTGAATGAAATTTATATAAATAAAATACATTTTAGGTTTTTGACGGTAAATTTCTTCTTGTTGTCTTAGAGAACTGTCTTAAAAGTGGAGAAAGATAAAGATGCGCCCGTTTACGTCACAAGGCGTCATAAGGGAGTATTTCATCGCATCTTTTAGCTCCAGTGTTGACGATTCCAATTTTCCAATGAGATTTGGAAGATCTGAGAAATGTGCTGTTAGGAATGCGAGTGCACCACGAATCTCGTTGGTCTGGAGGAACATCGAAGCCTTAAAAATGGCAGCTGCTACGTTCATATCCAAAGCGTCAACAACTGTTGTTCCCCCAGTGTGTTAAAATGGGTTCTGGTGGAAGCGACACTCCGAGTAAAATTTCCCTGAACGTCTGGACCCGGGAAGATGCTTTCAAGAAAATTTGTTTGATCTAGGAAGTAATTGCATTGATTTGTATTTTCTATTTTATAGATTAGGTCTGTCTAGGTCATTCCATCGTTATTTAGGTAATTTTAGGTGATATCATCTTGAATAGGTTTTTTTAGGTGCTTCCAAATTTGCATGAATGATACTACAAGACGCGAATCATATAAAAAAACGATCATTATCATGTTTAGGAGAAAGGAAAAAAAATAGGTGAAAACGTCAGGAGGGAAGAAGATGATAAGTCAGGAGGGAGCTGTAGAATGGGAGGTCGGACTACTGGGGAGATAACCCCCAAATCACCTCCCCCCCTTGGCGATGGGTGATTAATGAACCGCTAAATCAATTGATTGAAGGCAAACAAGCAAAGAATGCCCCAGTGCCCCGAGCCCTCACACCTACTCCTTTTCGCCTCCGTACAAAGCTCCAATCAAACTATTATTTATCGCTTTGTATTCAAACATCAATCGGTTGATAATTGTCGAAATTGAACAATTATATTTCATTTTTTTGTGTCAAATTAGGCTCCTCCATTCAATTAACATTAAGTATTTTCCAATGAATAGCTGATGATACTTTTATACCAAAAACATAGCCAATTTATTTGTTGACCAATCGATTCCATAACACATTCACTAGGGACAAACTACTCTTATTCGGCAATGAATAGCTGATGATACTTTTATACCAAAAACATAGCCAATTTACTTGTTGACCAATCGATTCCATAACACATTCACTAGGGACAAACTACTATTATTCGGCAATGAATAGCTGATGATACTTTTATACCAAAAACATAGCCAATTTATTTGTTGACCAATCGATTCCATAACACATTCACTAGGGACAAACTACTCTTATTCGGCAATGAATATCTGATGATACTTTTATACCAAAAACATAGCCAATTTACTTGTTGACCAATCGATTCCATAACACATTCACTAGGGACAAACTACTCTTATTCGGCAATGAATATCTGATGATACTTTTATACCAAAAACATAGCCAATTTACTTGTTGACCAATCGATTCCATAACACATTCACTAGGGACAAACTACTATTATTCGGCAATGCAAATTCCGGATGTTGTCTGACCACATTCAGTCTTCAAATAATCATTTGTTCTTAATATTACTCTCTAGAGAAATTACTAAACTTACTATACTTACAGCCAAAGAAGATGTAATGCACAAACCGTGGAACCTACAAGACAAATAGAACGCCTTAGGAATCGGGTACGATACGAGCGATGAGCGATGCGCAATGAGCGATGAGCGACTGAACGACAGAGCGACCGAGCGTTATCAGAAGAGGGGCACTGGCTACGATACTGCGCGGCTGGGAGGTAATTTCCTTTAGTCTCCGTCATCGCATACTCCAATATACGTTTTTTAATTAAAATATTATTGAAAGAAATTAATATTTTAAATTTTTGGAAGGTTAAAAACATCTACAATTTGGAATCGAATACAATTTCAAAGATCAATGAAGAATAATCCAGGATAAAAAATAAGGGAGTAATTACCCATAATCAATTATATCAGATAAAAAAGTCCGACTCGCAGGAACTGCATCATCTTAGTGCGGTCCCATTCATATCCCTAGTGTCATTTTGTAGACTTAGAAAAGGAACAGTTATTACTTTGTTTACATCATTCTTAATGTAAACACATATCCCAAAGAAAAGCAAGATTGTCGGCAAGGCACAAGAAACTATCCTAAGCGAAAATTACTCTTTCCGCCGTCCCAAGTTTCTCTCTACGAAGACTCTACTTCGAATTTGTTTCTAATTGACTTAACTTGCTTTACTAACATATCCATTTTAGTGTTAAATGCAATTAAAAACACTAAACTACTCATTTTACTGTTAAATTCAATTAAACAAAATAAAATTGTACAAGAAAATGGGAAAGTATTGTTATGTTATTTTTTAATGTATTACGCCACATACAACCACAAAATATAATTATATTTCTACTATAGCATTTGGCTTTATGACTTCCTACAGGTACAATATCTGTCATCTCTCCTAGAATGCATCTTGATTTATGAAGTGCAATAAAACCTACCTGAAGCCTGCCTAGTAGCTCCACCCGGGCAAATGTCTGACCCTACACAGAGTCTAAACATTCTCTTTCTGCAGGAACTGCGTCATTTTAAGACGTATCCATTCTCATCCATATTGTCATTTCGAAAGTTTAAAATAGAACTAATTTTATTATTATTATTATTATTATTTCATGAAAACTGTTAACACCCACAGGTTAGAAGCGGAATTTCCTCAATCTAAAGCAAGACTCTCAAAGTCAATTCAAAATACATACACGCTTCTCAATTACTTGTCATGTTTTATTGAAAAAAAATGCAATCAAAATAACAGCAAGATATTAAAAACTAAGGCAAACCGAGAAAAAAAAAACAATTAAGAACAAAGGTAAACAGAGATAAAAAAAAATCTCTTTCTCTTGGCAAGCTATATTTTTAACAATGAATTGTTTTTCTTATTTTACTTAATCTGTTTTTATTGTCAAATACATTATCCAACTATAAGCAATTAAAAAAAAAAAAACAAGGAATAAAAACAGGCAAAAAGAACCGTTCGAATAAACGAAATCAATTACTTCAAAGTTTAAGCACTTTAGCATTTATCCGATTGACATCGCTTATTCAAAACTTTCTTTAGAACCTTTTTTTTAGACCATTTAGTAAGCTTTCGAATGGTAACCTTTCGCTTCCCAAGATTGTCAACGGGTTTCGAGATACTAACGAAAGTATAAAAGGTTACCAAAACTTTTCTTGTCTGTTAATAAAATATTTTATTCTAACCCTTCCTTTACTCCAAACGTAACCAAAATTTCAACATATTAATGCTGATAAAATTCGAACATGCAGAAAATGTTTCAACTGAATCCCATAATTCTAAGTACCCAAACCAAAAACCTTATTCAAAAACTATTTTTCCAATTTTCTCGAAAACGGTTAAAACTATCGTCTAGAAAATGGATTCATTCGTTTTCCTAGCCCAAGAAGCCTATAAAACGAGTACTTACAAGCTTATGAACTAAAAAACGTAAGCGTTACGATTTTTTTTGCGCGAATTTCGCCCCAAACGCCATCTTCCAGTGGGCGGATTCTGCTGGTTAACGAACTTGACCTTTTAAATTGGACGACGGATTTTTGTACCAAATTTCATCACAATCGGACCATTAGGGAAGCCAGAAATGAGTGAACAGACAAATATATATATATATATATATATATATATATATATATATATACATATATATATATAATATATATATATATATATATATATATATATATATATACATATATATATAAATATATATATATATATATATATATATATATACAAATTTGAACCACCGTTATTTTCGGTCTCTAGGGGTTCTGAAACGCGAAATTTTCTAGTCGGCACTTCCGGATTGTTTCATTGTATCAACCTTATAAGCGGGATTCCTCCCTATGGGGGAAGGAGGAACCGCGCTAAAAAGGAATAGTTTTAACGTAATGTCCTTCGGATGACTTAAAAAAACAAAATAAAAACACTGTCCTATCTTCAACGAGAGAGGCTCAAACTGATAGTTGCTAAAAAGCAGGTTTTAAAGACTTTGCCTTGTTTAAAATACTGCTAAAAAAATAAAACTAACATTTATTAGTTTTATACGATTTTAATTCCTTGAATAGTTTCTAAACTTAGCTAGAGGATTAAAAATTAAATATAAGAAAACAAAAATTTAGGTTTTTGTCCATTGGTCGTTACACTGTGCGGCGGCAGGAATTTTCTTATCTCAGGGCTCGTTGAGAAAATTCCTGGCTGCACCCTGGATGTCGGTGCTAATGGCCAAAATTTGTCGATGCGCCATTAAAAAAAAAACAGTCTGTTACTGGAAATGGGACCCTCTTCTGTAAATTTTGTCACCAGTTAAATAATAGAAATAAGATTGAGTGATTCAAATCACGTGTCTATCTGTTTTTCTGTTTGATTCTTATACAAATCTACACCGTTTGACCGATTTTGGCCAAACTTGGAATACTGGTAGGTCTTGATACGGGAAGTCTCGTAGGCTAAGTCAAAAACGTCTACGAGCTGTCTGTCTGTAAGTTTGTTCGTTATACAAATTCACACCGTTTGACCGATTTTGACCAAACGAGGCAGACACGGGGAGAGCCATAGGCTAGGGTAAAATCGTCTATGACTCACAGTTCGGAGATCACGAACCTAAATAGTTACAGATTTGCGTTATTAGATTTTAATATTAAGCATTTGATTTCTAATATATTTTTGCTTTTAAAGATGCAGAAAGTAGGTATAGCATAGCACGCCGGGTAACACCTAGTTTGAAATAATAAAAGCACCTTATTTTACAGAATTTTAGATAGATCGATTCTTTAAAATATCAGCCCTTGAAGATCGATTTATTACAAGATCGGCCCTTGGAGATCGATTCATTAAAAATATCGGCCATTGAAGATCGATTCTTTAAAAGGATCGATTCAGATCGCCCATTTCTAGTTGATGGTTTGGCAGGACAATGATTTTATGGGCAGACCACAATTTGGGATAGATTTGAGCATGTTTATTTTCCTTTAATTCCGAGAGAATGGTGTTGGGTGCCTATAGAAAGGAGTAGAAAACGGGTGGCTACCTTGTTGAGAGCCTACTAAACGCGTGTATCCCGGGAGCTGGTTTACCCATTGTCCTACCCTACTTGGAATATCACACACATCCAGCCATTGCAGAGCAAATGTTTTATACCGACCTATTGAATAGGATGACATTTGTTGGTACTCGCACCTACTACCACCTGGAAAGGAGCTTCGGCCATGCTGCATATATCGGTGTGTTTATTACAATTTATTACTTTGTTTATTTATTTTAATACTAGCTGTAACCCGGCGTGCCATGCTACACCTAATTTATATTAAATAGCTCTTACCAGGCGTTAAATAATAAATGTGCTCATAGTTAGTGCAAAAAATAAATTAGAACATGGAACCTTACCTGCAGTTACTGCAACCAGACATGAGAACATAGGAGTGCAGGGGATATTTAGCTTTGGACTTAACTTGTCAAACAACTGATAAAATTCCACAGATGATGGAATTGGTGAATATCTCATGTTTCAAAAGTGACGATTTCTAACAATTCTCTTCTGTAACTGTTCAGGTTCCCGTGACCTCTGAACTATAGACGATTTTGACATAGCCTAAGACCTACCAGTGTTCCAACTTTGGTGAAAATCGATCAAACGATGTGGTTTTGTATAAGGAAAAAACAGACAGACAGACAGCTGAGTTATATATATGTATATAACTGATTTATATATATATATATATATATATATATATATATATATATATATATATATATATATATATATAATTATTCTTCAACTGACCCTTTTCTCAATATTCTTATCTTCGTGGACGGCGGAAGGTCAACAAATAAAATCTTCAACACTCAGTATCACCAACTTTATTTCGTCCCTACATGTTTCACACCTTTATTGGTGCCTCTTCAGGGGAAAAAAATACTAAAATAAAACTTACAGCCTACACCTGAGGAGGATTACCTTCCACCAGTACGGCCACGTCTAGAATGATCATGGTCTGAAAGAATTCAATATGGCGAAAACTAAACAGCTGATCGATAATCGATATGTCATACCTTTAAAAATGTTTAAAAATGAATTTCCAGAAGAAAAAATAGGAAAAAAGTGGTAAATAAAAAAACGGAAATACTACATTTAAATACTATCTTTATTAACTTATTTGACAAAAAGTAAAAGTATGTTTTTATGTTGAAGGTGGGAAGATGGTTTTAATTGTTAGGACTATATTTCTTCTGGAAATTCATTTTTAAACATTTTTAAAGGTATGACATATCGATTATCGATCAGCTGTTTAGTTTTCGCCATATTGAATTCTTTCAGACCATGATCATTCTAGACGTGGCCGTACTGGTGGAAGGTTATCCTCCTCGGGTGTTGGCTGTAAGTTTTATTTTTGTATTTTTTTCCCCTGAAGAGGCACCAATAAAGGTGTGAAACATGTAGGGATGAAATATAGTTGGTGATACTGAGTGTTGAAGATTTTATTTGTTGACCTTCCGCCGTCCACGAAGATAAGTATATATATATATATATATATATATATATATATATATATATATATATATATATATATATATATATAGCTGGAGCTCGCATATCTAAGATACTTTACTCCACTGTTTTCTTGTAGGTATACATCTTAAGAAAATGTTTATACTGAGGAGTTTCCAACTAGTAAAAATGGTATTTATGAGTTGTTTCTATTCTGAGAAAATGGTGACCAGAGGAATTCCATCCTAAAAAAAGAAATATATTTTCCTGCACGGTCTCCTTACTGAGACTATCTTAGATTAGATGAATTTCAAACATGCTGAAAATATTTTAACTGAATCTCATGATTCTACCCAAACCGAACATTAATATATACGTGTCGGTTTTTGGGTATATGTATATATATAGGTAATGTATTTATTTAGTAATGAATCAATCTATATGACAGTGTGAATATATAAATTTGTTAATTTCATACTCATACATAAATGCAATTTTTTTTTAAACGATAAGAATAAGAACAGATTTTGTAATTAACGAATAAAACATCAGTTATGCCACTCGAACATTAAATAAATTAAAATTAAGTGATGCGGTATTTGGATAGGCTCTCAAATACCAAAGAAAAAGATAATGTGTTAAAATTGATTCCGCACGGATATCTAGGTTGTTTGAAGAAAATGTATAGCATGGACGCAGTTTGCGACAGAGAAACACAACCTTTCGCTTTGATATTTTATTACAACTCATTCCAACAAATTTTGAAGAAAGCGGTGGTAGAAAAGAGCTGCTAATCTTAGTCATTCAGTATTTGTATGTGCTTTCAAATAAAGAAGAAGAAGATATTATGTTAAAATTGATTCCGCACGGATATTTAGGTTGTTTGAAGAAAACTTATAGCGTGAACGCAGTTTGCAACATAGAAACACAACCTTTCGCTTAGCTATTTCATTACAACCCATTCCAACAAATATTGAAGAAAGCGGTGGTAGAAAAGAGCTGCTAGTCTTAGACATTCAGTATTCGGATAGGCACTCAAATAAAGAAAGGAAAGTTATTTCTCAAGATCTTCCTCGCTATTGTTCGCCGTTCCAGGAAGGTTGTATTCCATTAATATAAATTATGCCGATCCGAACAGCCGATCCTATTCAATTGGATAGAAGAGGAAGGTTGGATAAGAGCATGGGATAGGATTCTCAATAGGGCATGGAGGACCTTCATGTTTAGAAGCCTTTATTCGCATTTCACGCATCCATAAAATGTAGCATTGGAAGTATGCTATATGTTAGCGTGTTTCTTTCCTTTCTGTAAGGAAGGAAATCCATCCGACGCAACCCGGAAGTGCTAACCCTAAATTTGTAAACTAAAATTGCATTTCTCAAAAATTGATCGAGCGTCAAAGCGAGAATGTGTAATTGATCACGTATTTTAGACGATTCACTAACAGCGTCGCATGATGCAGCTTAGAAAGCATTGACTTCTCATAGTGTATTTTACGGGGAATGAAGGATGCAGCATAACGAAGACCACGCTCAACGGTAGCCAAAACAAGGTTCGTATATTTTGGACGTTCTACCCAAAGTGCCTTACAATCTGCCGTTTCTCATCCTGGCATTATATGGTGGAATATGGACCGATAGGCAATAGAAGATAGTAGGAACGATGATGGAACATTAATCTCTCAGAGTGTATTATACGGGGAATGAAGGATGCGGCATAAAGAGGACCACGGTCAACGGTAACCAAAACAAGGTTTCTATACTTTAGATGTTCTACCCAAAGCGCCTTATGATCTGCCGTTTCTCATCCTGGCATTAAGTCACATTGTACCTTATATGGTGGAATGTGGACAAATAGGCAATAGACGATAGAAGGAACGATGATGGCACACTGATCTCTCAGAGTGTATTTTACGGGGAATGAAGGATGCAGCATAACGAAGACCACGCTCAACGGTAGCCAAAGCAAGGTTCATATATTTTGGACGTTCTACCCAAAGTGCCTTACAATCTGCCGTTTCTCATCCTGGCATTATATGGTGGAATGTGAACAGATAGGCAATAGATAACAGAAGAAACGATGATGACACATTGACCTCTCAGAATGTATTTCACGGTGAGTGAATAATACTGCAAAGCAAGGACCAGGTTCAAAGCTAGTCGAAACAAGAGTCGTATAATTTAGACGATCCACCAAAAGCGCCACATGACCATCCGTTCCTCTTCCTGAGACTTCTTCATCAAGGCTTGTCGATAGTGCAGAGCGGGTAGGCGATCCAGAAAGAGGACACAATGATATCACATTTAAATTTGTCATTAACCGATGGAAGGAGGTGGCAGAGACCACATCAAACGCTGGACAAAATATTGTTCGCATGTTTTAGACCATCCACCAGAAGTGAAGTATGGTTTGCCGATCCTGGTCCTGAAATTACGCCACCATGTACCATTGATGCATCTAAGAAGGCATAAAAGCAATCCATAATACGGAATACGATGGCACATTGACCACTCGAAGATTATTTCAGTGAGCAAGGACCGCCTTCAACGCTAGCCAAAACATAGTTTCATCAGAGAACGCCTTCCGTTTCTTTGAAATTACTCCAGCGGGTAAGTTCGATGCAGAAAACATATCCGAGCATATTTAACCCTTTCTCTACCGTGGACTGCTCCAGCAGTCGAGAGCGGTCGGTACCTGTGTACCGTGGACTTGTGTAGAAGTCGAAGGAAGACGGGACCCACGTACCGTGGACTTTCCGGTAACGTACCCTAGAACAACGCCGGGTTCTAGTATCCCGTACAGGAGAACATCTCCACGCGGCTCCGTGCGTACGGAAATGGTTAACTGAAAGTAAGGAATGAGGAAAATCGAGGATCGCATTCTACCAAAAAGCATTGCATGATCTGCTGTCCCTTTTCCTGAATCCAGATTAGAATAGAAAACGCGTCCCTGAATTAATCCAGAAGAGCCGCACGGAGGCTTATAAGACCTATTTTGCCACCCGACCCGTCGTTCTGTGGTAGTAACAGCCCCGTGTCAGCCATGAACCGGATCACCAATAAGCGCGATTCCAAAGTGCAGAAACCTTTTGGCTATAAACACCGTGCTCCTACAAACAATTTGGTCTGGAGTTCCGTCATCCTCAAAGCGTAGTCGAAACCATGTAATGTTGGTAAGCCCCATGGAGAGAAGATGTCGATGTGATCTGCAGTTTCCTGTAAGTAGAGCAGTTGGTTGTCCGAACGTTCTTCCTGAACCCATGTAGCCGATTTTCGATATTACTGAGCGAGCATAAAGACAATCCAAAACAAAGTAATTCGATGAGATGACATTGGCCTATTTATGCAATTGAAATAGAATATTCAAGTGTGAGTAAAAAATGCTTAAAGCGAGAGCACTCTCAACGCTAGCAAAATCTTTGCCCTCATATTTTAGACACACCGCCACCAATCGTCGCATAATCTGGCGTCCTCCTTCCTGAAACCAGCTCGCTGCGTATCATGGGTGCAGAAGAACAGACATAAAGACTGTCCATTCTGGAGGAATAGGATGATGCCACATTGACCTCTCAGAGAATATTTAACTGGGAGTGAAGGAAGGGACAAGGCAGAGGGCCGCAGGGAGCTAATCAATGGCTCAAGCCCTTTCTCATTTTAAGGAAAAAGGACTACTCCCTCCCCACCTTTCCTTTTACACTTAGCCCTTCCAGAGAAAAGCCCGGATAAAAGAGTCTCCTATCAAAGGATTTTCCCCCCTTTGTCAGCTTATAATATTGGGCGGCTCGCATTATAAGGATTTGCTTGGGTAGAGAAAGGAAGTAATGAACGATTGGAAAGCGGCTTCTCTCAAAAGGGCGAAAATGCATTTAAATTTATTGTACTGATTAGGAACTCATTATGCAGGATATTTTGAAAGGGCAGCTCTCACAAAGAGCCCTTCGTGATTGAATTATTGGTTCTTCACCAGTTACCTCATTTATATTAGAGAGAGTGGTTGCGGAAATATTATGATGGTTCTGCCACTAATGAGATATTCCAAGATATTTTCTAATTACGCCTTAAGTACTGAATCATCCCTAGATTCCTGTAATATTTTTGCAATATAATAAACCTCCCCTTTCAACGGGCGGTCTATTTTGTTTAACACTAAAATTAGTTTATCTATGTAACTTTCCTCCATAAATAGCAAGACGTTTGAAAAAAAAATCCCATTTCAAATCAGATCAGAAGTAAGAATTATGTGTAAACGGATGCTAAGATGGTACAGTGAATTTTCCTTAAGAAGTATGTTTGACTTCAAACTCTCTTGTAAAAATTATTAAAAAAGGTTTCCTCCCAGTATTCGAGTTGGAAGGATTTCAAGAAAGAGAAAGGGATATTCTGAAAAATCGCCTTTTATTTTATTTTCTGAGTCAGAAAGATGTAGCTAACACGACACTTCGCGTAGCTTCTCTGGTTAACCTTTAGTTCTCTCACAATTTCAAGTTAAAGTGAATGGCACCATAATCTATGAACAATTCAATGTTCCATTTAAAGGGCAAATCTCGGGTCAGAGTCTCTCCTCCTAGCATTCTTATACCAATAAATCACTCGTATTAATTATGATTAAAAGATTGAATTTCAATTGCATACTTTTCCAATCAGATTTATGAATCTGCATTCTATAGAATAAACATTCACTATTGCTATCCTGAAACACTTTCTGAACATAGACTTCTATTTCAAACCCAAGATTTATATCACGAAGTGCCAAAATATCCGGATTCTTGGAAAAACGCGGGATTGCCATTTTCCGGGGTCACCCCGTGTTCTAATGGCTAACGCCTCAGTTTCCCATGCAGGCGACGGTGGGTTCGATTCCCACCGGTGCACAGTGTAACGAAGTAGTGGGGATTATGGACAATAATCATTAACCACTAGTTATTTTCAAATAAGCATTTTTATTAACTGAAATCAACTCAAAACAATGTAACAATAGTATATTAATGCATACTATACGGCTATAATAATATTTATTGTAATATTAATAGAAATAATATAATAGGTAATAATATTATTAATAACAATATTATAAAATATATTATAACTGTAATATATAATGTAGTAATAGTATAGTAGTAAATTATACTTATAGTAACATTGACATAGAATAATAATGTTTTACCATTTTCTATGAAATTAATAAATATTTTTTTAATGCCGAGTCTGAATCGTTTTTGGATTCTTGAGAATGTAAACTTATATTGAAATCAATATCTATTTGATTATTAAAGTTATCATCTATTATACATTCATTAATGTCCGGACTGATTTTGCTTTGCCTTTTTATATTTTTACTCCGTAAAAAAAGCTTTGGGCCAGATATCAGAAGAACCCAGCGCTTTTTAGATCTCTCGCTGGAAGCTGGAAGGGCCTTTTAGGGCGCGAATATCTTTTTTCTTGATAAAAATTAATAACAATTTCTTCTAAGTTGATATATTGTTTCTACCAGTATTTATATAAGAGATTTATTTCTCTGCGGTGAACACGTTCCCACATTTTTTACATATAATATAGGACTAAACTGGCAGATTTTTTAGTATTGCTTAATATTTCCTTAGGAGCATCCTGCAGATTAAATTGAATCATTTGCCCAAGGATTAATACCGTCTTCTTGGATTTATCCACATTTTTTTTTTTTCAAATTTGGAAGGAAAAATAATGATGGATGTAAAAATAATAATCTTTGGAATCGGCCAATTTCGGCAAACCAAATTGCCCTCAGTACATTATACTTGAGGTAAACTTTAAGCTCTAAAAAACTTGGGATGCGTTCAGATGAAGTTTTTTTGCTGTGGTCTATAAAAGTTTTGTACTCAGAAACAATTTCAAAGATCAATGAAGAATAATTCAGGATAAATAATAAAGGAGTAATTACCCATTATCAATTATATCAGATAAAAAAGGAATAGTTTTGACTTAATTTCCCTCGGATGACGTAATAAAACACTGTCCTATCTTCAACGAGAGAGGCTCAAACTGATTGTTGGTATAAAGCAGGTTTTAAAGACTTTGCCTTGTTTATAATACTGCTAATCTGTTTGTTGATCAAAATAAAACTAATATTTATTAGTTTTATACGATTTTAATTTCTTGAATTGTTTCCAAACATAGGTAGAGGATTAAAAATTAAATATAAGAAAACAAAAATTTAGGTTTTTGTCCATTGGACGTTAGACTGTGCGCCGGTCGGAATCGAACCCACCATCTCCCGCGTGAGAATCTAAGGCGCTGGCCACTAGACCACGGGGAGACCCCATTTATTAGTTGTATTTTATATAATATCGTTATTTTTTGTTTTGTTTTGTCCATTTGTATAAATATTTTCATCACTATATTCTCATTTTTTTTACTTAATTCATATAATTTTTTTTTAGTTATTTTTTATTTTTATTTAAAATACCTACAAGTTTGATTGATTGGTTAGCAATTTATTATCCCATAATTCAATGCAATGCGTAATTGATAAGTCAATAATATTACAAGATATTTTTTTTTTTTTAATTTGTTTATTTGAAATCTGTACATAAATCATTTAGTACAATCGTCAAGTTTGTTGACACAGATATTACATAAAAGTTGATTATAACGGTAAAATTAAAACAAAATAAAAATAATGAACTATTTGGAAGAAGCCAACCATTGTTGGTACTTCCTAAGGTGGGTAAACAAATGAATTAATGATCACTATGTGATCAGCTACGGTAGTTTATCTCGGGGCCACTGTCTTTTAAGCCGCCGGGGAGGATTGTCTGGATAGGATTGGGAAGATAAGGATAGACCTTCAGGATTAGGATGGTTGGACAATTTGGAGTGGAACATTTGGAAACTGGTTTTAGCAAGGTCAAGGACAAATGGGATGTTAAGGTCATTGTGAAGGGTTTTGTTGGATACATAGAAAGGGGCATTTACAATTTTACGGAGGACTTTTGACTGGAATGCCTGTATTCTGTTGATGTTGGATGTTTTTGCAGTACCCCAGAGTTCAAGTCCGTATGTCCATATAGGTCGAATGATTGTTTTGTATATTGTAAGTTTGTTCTGTGTCATTAACTTAGACGAGGGTCCAAGAAGTCGTACAAGATATTTTTATTTGAATAAAATTAGAATCTTCAAATAACATTTTGCATTCATTGTAAATAGTTACCTGGCATTATCAGTATTTTTTAAATTATATTTATAATCGTTTTATAAGATTATTAAGATAAATTATAATTATTTTCTGAGATTATTTTAATGTTCATTATTATAATAGTAATTAAATGATCATCATTGAAATTCTTATAGTGAATCAGCTCATAAAATGGAGAGTCTACTGTCTAAGCTTTCTCGTAATGAAGTAAAAAGTATGTGCGAAATCCTAAAACATTTAAAGCATGGGGGACTAACTTAGGAGCTAAGAAAAACAGAGTTTATTTTTATTCAGGATTTTTATTTATATTAATGTAGTCCAATTTAGTTACTATTATTAGATATTTATACATATTATTGTGTTTATGTATGTGTGCATATGATTGGGTGCATGTACTAGTATACATTTTATGTACTTATTTTTTATTATTATTATAAGTTTTGCTTCTTTATCTTATTTTATTTGCTTACATACTTATTCATTTATTTATTTTTCTTATAAGTAGTAAGATAAGTAGGATAAGTATCAGTTTTTTTATTCATGTCAAGATGTTCATTGTAAATAGTGTATATTTTGTGATGCTTCATATTTATTTCTTATTAGTATTAATCTTAATTAAATGAGGTAGACTCCTTGCTGTAAAATTGTACATTTTTAAGAACAATAAAATATTTATTCATCATAGTAATTAATTGTATGCTATGGTCATTTTAATCTGTTCCAAATATCAGTATAATTTTGTTTATAAACAGATTAAATAAAATAAAACGTCTTATTCAATAGTTTTGCTCTAGAAGCCACACATTCTGATAACTAAAATTCCTAGCATGGCGTTTCAGCCTCCATCTTATCTTCGTATTTTATGAGGATAAAAAGTAGGAAAACGTCAAGATAAGGAATCCTTAGTTTGTTTAGAATCTCTACGAAAGGAAGCATCCTTGTTCAGCAGATTCACCCGGAGTAAAAAAGCCTCCCCCCTGGGTTGTGCAGTGACCCGAAAAAGGTTAGTGTTGAGTAGGTGCTAACGCAGGGTTGGGTCCCAAGCATTAATCACCTATGACGGCTAGCAGTCTTATCTCTCTATTGCTTTCCTATAGGGAACTCCTGCGTCACCACCCTTATACAAAGCAGCATTATTCTCGCCTAGGGAAGACCAGTCTTGCTGTGGAAGCAAGAAAATGGATCCATTTCCTGATATTTTAGCTTGTAGGACGCCGACAAGATAATGAAATCCGTATGGAGACCTTCCATAACTTAGGTCACGAAAAACCGGTCGAAGAAATTTGTATACCGAGTTTCCAAAATCACCCATCTATCCCGCTAAAGTTCCTGATACATTTTTTGTTATAAAACAAAATGTCCAGTCAGTAAACCAGCGAATTCCCAAGAGTGAGCACTCAAAAACAACTGCTTACAGTGGTGGGGTCACCGATTTTGTCCATTTTTTCTGGTGATTCTACATCGAAAAACAGTCCAATACGCCCTAGGAGCTTAGAAATAAAATAAAATAGGTTGAAAATGCTTTATTTTATATATCAAGTTTAGAAAATGTTATCGACGTGATTCTTTCGCCAATTGATTTTTTTTAGAGAGTAGATTAAATAACAAATAAAATCGTTAAACAAAAATTTATATTTTGTCAAATAAATTTAAAAATATGCTTACGTTTGAAATAAACTAGCACTATATATTTTTTTACATAATAAATAAATAATAGCAGATTTAAGATCAACACCCCAAGAAACTGTAATGAGATAAATATCATCGAAAGCAAAAGAAAATACTGTTTTCCTCCATTACCGAGAGATACCGGAGACTACTTTTCTCTTCCGGAGAGGAAAACAGTGTAATTTTTTGTTTTCGATATTTACCTCATTAGAGTTTCTTGGGGCGCTGATTTTAAATTTGCTATTATTTTTGTTGTAAAAAATGTATAATACTAGTTGACTTGAAAACGTGATCATATTTTTTAATTTATTTGAGGATATATAGATTATAATTTATATTTCGTCAAATAAATTCAAAAATATGCTCACGTTTTCAAGTCAACTAGTATTATACATTTTTTACAACAAAAATAAAAGCAGATTTAAAATCAGCACCCCAAGGTGGATTGGAAATAAGTTTACATAAAACAAATTGAATTAGTAAAGGCCTGCGCATATGGAAAATAAAATAATTTATATAGATTTCATCACACTTTTTGAAGAGAAATATAAGGTTCAAAAGTGGGAGGTAATAGGACTTGCGTTTGGAGCTCGCGGCAACATAACGGAGTTCATCCAGAGATGTGCCAAGAAATTCAATGTCAAACGAAAAGTCCTATTATACATCAGCAGATCAATTAAAATGGTGAATTACTACTTTAACTGATGAGAAGAAAGTGAGAAAATCATGATCATGTAACTAAGCATGATTTTAAGTTAGATTGTGGTGAATAAAATAAAAAGACCACTGACGCGGTAAAGACTAAGGCATGCTTTCTTCCCCAAGCAATAATAATTTTTAAAAAAATTAAATACATTTTAAATCATGGCCTATTATTGCTTTTGTAGAATGCTGTCGCCCAAAGTGGTCCGCTACGACTAATACTTAAAACATATGTTTAGTGCTAAAGACAAGAGGTTAGCAATAGTATCAACTCTATAAGATGTTGATAATGAACAGGAGTCTAGACTTAGACCTCGGTACGAGCGAAGAGCGATGAGCGAAAAGCTCCAGAGCAACGTCGCTCACATTAATGTTAAGCTGGAGTGCAGCCTACTGCTGCTGCCTCCAGCTCATTCCTAAATGAAGGAGGGCTGGCTACAATTGGCAAGAGCGACAATTTGACGTCACTTGCAAGCTCCAGCCTGTCGCTCATCGCTTAGCTCAGACTTTAAAATTTTTCTCTTCACTCAGCCCAGGCATAACATTTTGTGTGCTACAAAAAAGGCTACAGCCTCTAAATCTTAACCGATTTAAATGCATTTTTAAAAAAAAAAATGAATGCTAATAAAATTTAGAACAACTTTGTCAATTAACATTTATGGTTTTTGTTTCCCTTGTTTATTAAATTACTTGGAAAAATGTTTACAACCTTCCAATGCTTATAACCTTCTAGCTACCTTTCTTATAAATAATTTTAAAATATGAATACTAATAAAAGAGTAAATTGGATGATAGTGAGTGTGAGATTTTAATTTCGGAAGTAAAAAGTATAGAATGACAGGCACAGTGATTTTAAAAATACAATCATAACCAAGAAACTATGAGAACAGGTTGGAAACTCATTAAGCATGCAAGGTAAGATATTTTTGTTAACTTAAATTTTAAATATTATTTTTGTAATTAATATTTTTATAAAATACGTATATTGGAGTATGCGATGACGGAGACTTAAGGAAATTATCGCCCAGGTGCTCTGTATCGTAGCCAGTGCCCCCCTTCCGCTAAACGCTCGGTCGCTCTGTCGTTCTGTCGTTCATCGCCCTTCGCTCGTATGGTACCCGAGGCCTCAGGTTATTTTCATTCCGCCACTCCTGCGTATTCATGTCAGCTATTGTTCTCTATTCACCATTATCCCAGCAAAATCTCTCTCTTCTTCCATCATACTAGCCCACCTCCCCAGCTACAGGGCTATCTTTTGTGAAAGTAAGTGAAAACCTCCTCCCCGTTGATGCGGGCTTGTCGCGCGACACATTAATCACCCGATGATGGTTGGCTTATCTCTCAATTGCTCTGCCATAAGGGAAGCCCTGTATTAGCTCCCTTCTCTATTTTATAATGCCTATTAACACCGGTAGAGTGCTCCCTTACCGCGGCGGTCTTCTCCCTTTGATGGATTAGCCTTCAGAAAGAACTTTGTTTTACATTGCATCGCCCTTCACAATGGAGGCCCTTTTGATAACCTCCGTCGCCCCCAACTCCACATCAAGCTTGGGTGTTTTATTTTAAAAAGGATTATCCATTCACCCTTTGACTCATAAATTTAATCAGCTTGTATCTCATGACCCCCCCCCTCCATGAAAAACTCAGTACAATAACATTAATCTCTCCTTGTGTAAATGTTTTCGAACATAACCGTTATTAATTATAATGTTAACAGTCAGTGCTACTGTCTAGCTGATATATATTTGTCAAATACCACACACTCACTCACTGACCTATCATCGCCGAGCCCAAACCACTAGACAGAAATATTTGGATATGAACACTCTCTTTAGCATGTAAACACTCAATAAGAAAGGATTTTTTGATACTCAAATTTTTAAGTATTTTTAGAGGGGTTTGAATTTTTAGTTCGTTAAAGAGCCAGCACGCCTAGGTTGTTGCTAAGACTATAACAGGTCCGCTGTTACCGTATTGTATTTATTTCTTGATATTATTTCTATTGGAGCTTCAATTTAACTATGACGGCAGACCTTGAATTACTAGAAATAAACTGTGTTTTTTTCCCATAGAGTTTACGCTATACCAGGTGATGGTTCATCGGAGGCAACAATATCCCGAACCCTTGCACAGCCTCTCCATGCACCAGTCAGAGCACTTCTTGATAATGCTTGCAAATATAATGGGTGTTTCCAAATCACATCTTGGAAACACAAATTTTTAAATTTTTGAATTTTTACTCTAAACTCCCAGCCCACCCCAATCCTCTTGGCAGATCCCTCTCTTCCAATGTTATTCCTGATAATCCTCCTCGCCGTATCCAACGCCACAAGAAATAGTGTAAATATTGTCAATAGTTCGACCAAGTTACATTAAAATAAGATAAGACCAGAATTGTCATTGGGAGTAGCAGTAATGTCTGCCTTCTCCCCTCATCTCATCCAGTGTGTAGTCATTTTTTATCAAATTTATTTACTGTACATA
The DNA here is from genome assembly GCA_946811695.1 of Gonocerus acuteangulatus. Taxonomy (NCBI): domain Eukaryota; kingdom Metazoa; phylum Arthropoda; class Insecta; order Hemiptera; family Coreidae; genus Gonocerus; species Gonocerus acuteangulatus. The sequence goes on along the minus strand of OX328132.1, from coordinate 32,938,750 downwards.
TTTGTACAGATTGTAAATTATCAATAAAAGAAAAACAAATGAATATCACTCTAAATATCATTATTTCCTTATATTTTATAATGTTAATTCGATTCATTTCAATTATTTGTTCATTATTCGGATTAAGCCAACTTTTCTAGGTATGATAAGCTTTACTTATCATAAAGCTCTATCTAGTAAGTATATAAAACCGAGCAAAAATCATTCTATGCTTTATTTATCCGACTTATCACATCTAGCGCAGAGTTGGGCATAATTTTATTTATTAATAAAAATACGAATTTATTCGTAGATCATATATTTTTATTCACGTATTATTAATATAAAAAAACAAATAAAATTTTATTCGAAAATTTTACTGCGAATACAAATAAATTCACAGAAAAAATTGTAAATATTCACAAAAAAAAGTGAGTATTCACAAAAATTAAGTGAGTACAAATTTATTCGCAATAACATATATGAATACAAATTTATTCACATTATAATTTGTGAATACAAATTTATTCACATTATAATTTGTGAATAAAAATTTATTCACATAACAATTCGCAAATAAATTATGAATTTATTCTTATAAACGGTAAGATGATACATATTACTAAAGTTATTGAAGGTTCATAATTTATTTGCGAATTCTTTTGTGAATAAATTTTTATTCACAAATTATAATGTGAATAAATTTGTATTCATATACTTTATTGTGAATTTGTTTGTAATCACTTAATTTTTTGTGAATTTATTTGTATTCGCAGTAAAATTTTATTTGTATTTCTATATTAATTATACGTGAATAAAAATAAATTCGTATTCACACATTAAAATAAGATTATTATGCCCAACTCTGATCTAGCGAAATGCTGATAGGCGACACTTGTCATGAATTAGCTGTGACACTGCCGGGCCGAATTTGGCCCGCGGGCCGTAATTTGGTTCACCTGCTCTTGACCATAGAGCTGATCGGATGCTCAATAAATTAGCGAAATTAGCTCGTTTCCCATGCCATACTCGTTTTTTGCACTTCTAACGAAAATTTGTTTTCACCGTTGAGTTCTTTAGATACAGAAAAATGTTCAATTATTCAATATAGTATTCTTCTCGCATCAAATTGTCCTTGAGTGACGACATAAATAATTCAATTGACAACATAAAAACAGCTTTCCAGGTCACAAAACTTATTAATATTAACACAACAGTTTTCAATACACTTATATACAGAAGAATTTAAAAAGATCTATAATTCATACAATTATTTTGATAATTATGTAAATAAAATGCGGTCTTTAATTTACTTTTAATGTGTGCAAATAAATCCAGTCAGTTAATGTTCTTAATTAGTAAAAAGCTCGAAGCTTTAAAGCATTTTATATTGCTAATCAACAAATGGTATGTTTTCATCATCCCGCATTTATAATATAATTAATTACAATAAAATCTTGGCGTTAGTAAAACTATATCATTTTCAGACAACTCAATATGTTATATAAAGTCTCAGCTCGTTTACATTCTTACCACTGATGTAATTTGAAAGGATTTAAACAAATTATTTTATTTTTTGCCGTGTGGATTCTAAACGTAGAGGCTCGATCAGAGATGGTGTGATAGGGCAGGGCACACCTCTAAAAAAATCCGACTCGCAGGAACTGCGTCATCTTAGCGGGGTTCATTCTTATCCCCAGTGTCTTAAAATTAAGCTTAAAATATAAACAGTTATTATTTTGGTTAGACCTTTCCTGAAATACTTTTATGGTCCCAGAAAAGTGACAAATCTTGTGCCATAAACAAGAGTACCCAGCCCATACTTTACCTGGGAAAATGACTCCCATTTGTAAAACAAAAACACGGTTTTTTGTGTTTCTCTCGAAAACAAGAAAATTGCCAAAGGAATTAGTTTTTCGATTCTCCATCGATATACGAAGTCTGTCGGTTTAAGACTGGGACACCCTGTATATATATATATATATATATATATATATATATATATATATATATATATATATACACACACACACACACACACAAATTTGATCCTTCGTTATTTTCGAGATCTATAGGTTCTGAAACGTAAAAGTTTCTAGTCGGGACTTCCGGATCGTGTCATGAGCTCAACCTTATAAGCGGGGTTCTTTCCTATGGAGGAAGGGAGGAACCCTGCTAAAAATTCAGACTCGCAGGAGCTGCGTCATCTAACCATCTTTCCTTAACTCCTTATCGCTTGTAATAAGTGTACTTAATATTTACTAAAAACTTTTAACGCTTATTCCCATGAAATCTTAAAAATAAGTGAGATTTAGGCACCATTGTGTACTGAAAACGTAGCGGACATTTCTTGGCCTCTTCGAATTTTGCTCGGAAAGCTCTATTATAAATTATGTTGAGTATCTTGTTTTACTAGCAGTCAAGTCATTATACTCATAAAATCAATATTAAAATCCAAGAATAAACCAAAAAACGCGTCTTTTTGCGAAGACCACATCCAGTTACTTTTGAAGTAGCAGTTGTGATTTTAACAGCGATTCAGCGCATGCGCATAACTCCATTGCATTCCTATTGGAGGATTCCGATGAGCAATTGTATTGGTTCTTGCTGGGAGTAAAGTAACCTTCAACAGTGTATTAGCGTTTGTTTGTGAAAAACCTGTGTTTATGTTAGTGATAAAAATGGGACTTTTACAATTAGTTCGCGATGTTCCTGACAAAGAAAAAGCGATTGGTTTCATAATGGAAAAAAATAATAGAATTCTATTAATTTTAGCAAGTTGGATTGACTAAAGTTTTGATATCTTCTTGAGCGAGTGAAACGAGCGGAAACGCATAGTACGTATGCCCATAATGCTAAATAAATGTAAAATATCCAAAAAGAGAGAGAGAGAAAAAAAAAAGAATAAAATATGTACCTATGTTTACAAACATCATTGTTTATGTTATCCTTCATAACCTGCAAAACAGCTTAATAACTTTTTTCGTAGTTGAGAGAATTGATTTTGATCATATTAACCTTTTTATTTATAAATATTGCTTGCCATTATCTAATATGGATTATAACCGTAGATAACGAGACAAGTAGTAATAGATAACCAGCAAAGAACCTGTAAGCTAATCAGTAAGCTTATCAGCGGGTACGAGTAACTGTTATAAATCACTGCTGCTACTTCATAAGTAACTGGATGTGGTCTTCGCAAAAAGACCCAAAAAAATGTATTGTCTGACCAAATACAATCATAAAACGAAGGAAATCTCATCGTTCTGCCCCAATGCGACTAGAGAGTAGATGAAATGAACAGCTGAATGGGTGGAGGCTGAGCTGTGAATGGGCTAGCTACTGCAGATATTGTATTGTCTGACCAAATACAATCATAAAACGAAGGAAATCTCATCGTTCTGCCCCAATGCGACTAGAGAGTAGATGAAATGAACAGCTGAATGGGTGAAGGCTGAGCTGTGATTGGGCTAGCTACTGCAGATATTGTATTGTCTGACCAAATACAATCATAAAACGAAGGAAATCTCAGCGTTCTGTCCCAATGCGACTAGAGAGTAGATGAAATGAACAGCTGAATGGGTGGAGGCTGAGCTGTGAATGGGCTAGCTACTGCAGATATTGTATTGTCTGACCAAATACAATCATAAAACGAAGGAAATCTCAGCGTTCTGCCCCAATGCGACCAGAGAGTAGATGAAATGAACAGCTGAATGGGTGGAGGCTGAGCTGTGAATGGGCTAGCTACTGCAGATATTGTAGGAAGGTATATTTAGAACGGAAATGATGGCAGTGACATCTATCTTCTGAAAACCTTCTCAGCTCCAGTTCCCGTCTCTTTACCTTGTGTCCGATCCTCCCTGGTCACTCATTCTATACTAGACCATCACACAGTGTAGTTGGGATAATGGACAAAAATCGTTAATCACTAGTTATTTTCAAATAAGCAATTTTATTAATTGTTTTTCAACTCGAAACAAGGTAACAATAGTATAATAGTGGATACTATGCAGCTATAATAATATTAATTGTAATATTAAGAGAAATAATATACGAGGTAATAATATTAGTAACAACAATATTATAAAATATAATATAACTGTAACATATAATGTAGTAATAGTAAAATAGTAATACTGCCAGAGAATAATAATATTTTATCATTTTCTAATAAATAATTTCTTTGTTCAGAGTCTTAATCGTTTTTGAATTCGTGAGAATGTAAACTTATATCGAAACGAATATCTACATATTTGACTGTAATCAAAATCAATCCAGACCCAAATGAATAAACAATAGAGGACGATTCTAGCTGTGTCAACAAGAACTGCTTGTTGGTATAATATTAAGTGTTCTTCTGACAATTTCAGATATTTGGTGGCACTGACTGTAGAATTCGGTATGAAACCATTGGTCGAAATAATAACTGCAGTAACTCTACCGGAATCTAATTTATAGAGATCTTTTAACTCAATGGCCAAGTCTTGATATTTTCGCAGCTTTTCGGCATATATATTATTATAATTAATTTATTCTATATTATTAATATTATGGTAGAATTGCTGTGATTATAGGACTGATTTATACCTACAAAATAAATGTAAGGGTTTAATCAGGTTGATTGAGATAAATTAATAATAACTTACTGTTACCTGGCGTGCTATGCTACACCTACTTTCTGCATCTATAAAATCAAAAATAAATTAGAAACTGAATAATTAATATTAGAATATAATAATGCAAATCTGTAACTATTTGGGTTCAGCCTGATCTCCAAACTGTGAGTCATAGACGATTTTAACCTTGCCTATGACACTCCCCGTGTCAAGACCTACCTGTGTGCCAAGTTGGTCAAAATCGGTCAAACAGTGTGGTTTTGTATAAGGAACAAACAGACAAACGGACAAACAGACAGACACTTGATTTTTATATATATAGATAATATATAAAATAGTAATTTTAAGGTTTAATGTTTAGTTGTTTTGACAAATGTGCCAGGATGAAAAGGCCTAAAATACTATACTTAATAAGGCTGCTGCTGGTTTTAAGGTAAAATAAGTTTTGAAATACAAACAAATATTAACATAGGGTTTTATATTAATATAAATGTTATAGAATAGACGGTTTATGATAAAGTTAACACTTTCTATATTTTTTTTCTAAAATTTGAAAATGGCCTGAAGGCAAGAAAACAAAATATTCCGATTATTGAATTATATTTGTTAATCTATCATATTTCTTTATTTTTTTAAACTATTCTCTGCAGTTGTGTTTTGTTTTACCAAAGAGTAGCCGATACGTCCTGAATAAAGATTTTTACAAAAATCGTATTGATGTTTTCCTAGACAAATCTCAAAAATTCCTGCTTATTAGGATTTTAGATAGAAATTTTAAACATAACTATGTGTAATATAGTAATTATGAATATTTTATTGGATTTACTAAAATGATGTATTTAAAAATTGTTTAGATTTTAATGGCCTCTGAGGAGGTGACATACAACCCACGAAATGTGTAGGGAAACCATAAAATAAAATGGTACACTATAAGAAAAAGAACTACTTTTTTATTATCTACGCCACATATATTGAAAAACGATTTTTTTGTGTTATTACTGTTGTTGGTTTTAAGGAAAGTATTTTTTACTTGTTGATGTAAATTCAAATATTTTTATTAATTTGCAACAAAGCTGTTTATTGTGTTTTGTTCTGTCACAGCTGTGATGGTGGTTGCAGGACCTGCTGAAAGAGCAAAGCGCTAATAATATATATATTTTTTTTGTGAAGGAAGTGACTATTTTCATTTCTACTGAACATCGACCTTCACAGCCAGCAACCACGTCCTTTGAAAACTAGCCAGCAGGATAAGCTGCAACATTTTATTGATTTTCTAGATTGCTATAGATACGGGAAGTATTGTTTAATGACAATGTCATTGACTGGATGTAATTAAACATCGGCATGCTATCGGTCTGCTTGGAGTTTTTGCCTTAGTGGTGGTGGGGGGGGGGGTTAATTACAAGCCTTACTGTGCGCAGAAAGGAGAGGAAGAGCAGCTAATGCCCCGACAGATCTATCACCGCGAGGGACAGTTGCTGATAGTAAGCAGACAGGAGAAATTGTGAGTGAGTTGGTGAGTGTTCTAGTGTTTGTCGTGTTGCTTGGTGTTGATTCTCCTTGGTGTGTTGGTGTGCGGAGGGTGGGAGTGTAAAGAAAGAAGAGAATTATTTAGCCTCCTCCCCATCCTATTGCAAAACCATCCTCTCCGACAACCTTCTGCTCACTCCCATTAATTTTTTGCTGTTTTCCTACCCATAACATACTCCCTTATTACATAAATCTCTGGACGTGAAAATACCAACTAATCAAAACTAATTATTAAATTTATTAGTAGACCAATCTGAGTTGTAGTTGACCACATCAGGCGATAGCATTCTCCTAAAACAACAACGGCCCATTTTCAGAACCCGAGTAGGGCATTATTCAATCAAGTTTTTATTCGTCATTCAAATAATTTTTTTTAATACAAATTTATTCATAGATTAAGTTATTCATCCACTAATTTTTTTTCCTATGAATAACAGGGTTGGCTCATTATTCAATAAACGTTTATTAAATAAGAATTTATTCATTTCTTTAGTTATTAATCGACTGATTTTTTTGTTATTTAATGGATAATTAGTACCTAATTATTTTTCAAGTTCCATTTATTATTTTTATTCATTTAAAAATTAAATAAATTCAGTTTATTTCAAAGTTGGTAAACAATATCACTCAATAAATAATTTTATGAGCGGCTAATTACATATATATTATAGTTATATATATATTATAACTATAATAAATTATAGGGTAAATAAATATTATTATATATTATAGTTAAATATATATTATAGTTATCGCTCAATGAAACAACCATGAAGCATTGGAAACTCGAAAGAAGTTAAAGGAGATATTTAAAATTATTTTATTTATTTTTTTTATTAATTGGCCTTCTGCTTACTCAGTTATTGATACATATTGATCTTGTACTGATAAGCATTTTGAACGTAAGCTGAATTCACTTGTCAAATAAATTAGCAAATTTAATTTAGAATTACCTCAAGATTATGAGCAACAATAAACCTGTTGTCGCCAAGAGAATCCACTCCATTTAAGATTATTCAAAAATAGTTTGCGGATTAAACCAAAAAATAAAATATCCCGTCCCCATGGTAGACTTAATTCCACTTATAATGGGTCTAGATAAAACACAGCACTCAGATTGTGGTCCTGTTGCATAACCGGTTCGCCATTGCTTCGAGTCAGCCTCTTCATTAATATTTACATCCCTAATCAGCTTCGTTAAATTTATTTCACGCTTCAAATAGATCTCATTAGAATCTAGATAAAGATTAGAGTGTCTGCATAAACGGCTGTACGGTGGTGCAAAATTAAGGTGAAGTTGATTTATTTAATAATATCTTAAATATATATGTATGTGCAATTCACAGAAATACACAAACCCCTAGATAAACGGTATAAGGTAATTCACTAAAGATTTCGGTAGATGCACAAAAAGTAAGTAATAACTAAATAGGAAAAAATATCACCTCATCACTCTTATTATATTGACGGCATATGTCTGGAACAAAAAGCCAGACTCGCAGGAACTGCGTCATCTTAGCGCGGTTCCGTTCATATTTCTAGTGCTGTTAGTAAGGGAATAGTAGCAGTTATTGGTGGGGTTTGATCTTTCGTGAAAAATCTATATATATAAAAATCACGTGTCTGTCTGTTTGTTTGTTTGTTCCTTATACAAATCTACACCGTTTGACCGATTTTGACCAAACTTGGAATAATGGTAGGTCTTGATACAGGAAGTCTCGTAGGCTAAGTCAAAAATTTCTACCAGCTGTCTGTCAGTATGTTTGTTCCTTATGCAAATCAACACCGTTTGACCCATTTTGACCAAACTTGGAATAATGGTAGGTCTTGATACAGGAAGTATCGTAGGCTAAGTCAAAAATTTCTATGAGCTGTTTGTCTGTATGTTTCTTCCTTATACAAATCCACTCCCTTCTTCCGATTTTGACCAAACTTGGCACACAAGTAGGTCGTGATACGGGAAGTGTCATAGGCTAGGTCAAAAACGACTACCAGCTGTCTGTCAGTATGTTTGTTCCTTATGCAAATCCACACCGTTTGACCGATTTTGACCAAACGTGGCACACAGGTAGGACACGGGTAGAGTCATAGGCTAGGTTAAAATAGTCTATGACTCACAGTTCGGAAATCACGAGTTCGAAACAATGAACTCAAATTGTTACAGATTTTAATATTAATTATTTGGTTTCTAATTTATTTTTTCTTTTATAGATGCAGAAAGTAGGTGTAGCATAGCACGCCGGGTAACAGCTAGTATGAAATAAAATCTTGAAGAACCTTAGATTTAAGGCGCCACAACAGGAATCTGACAGTAACACGGCGACTTCCCCCACATTCTCAACGCTCGCTCTAGGAAACACGATAACAACGTTTCATATTTTCTTACCTTGTTTTAGTCAAATACTCTTTTTTCTGTTAAATGCAATTAAAATAAACAGCAACCAGTTAAAACGTTAGGTAAACAGATACAAAAACCCGTTCAAAAGAGCAAAACTAACAATTGGGAACTTTCAAATCCTTATTTCTCCGATCGATATCACCCCATCAAAAATTACATCAGAACCTTTTTTGTAGAGGATTTAGTAAGGATTTGTAATTTACCAGCGGTTTTCGAGATATTTTATAAAATATAGGAAAATCCCTGAACGTTTCATGCCTCTTCATGAAATATTTTATTTCTAGTTGTTCCTTAACTCCAAACGGAACCAAAATTTACCTATGATAGATTAGATGAATATCAAACGTCTGGAACAAGTTTCAACTGAATTAATCGTTTCTGAATGCCCAAACTAAAAATTAGCTTGGAAAAGTAGGTATTTCAATTTTTCTCTAAACCGATTAGAGGTATCGCCCTAAAAATGGGTTCATTCGTTTTTCTACGTTAAGAAACAGATAAAACGATTACCTGCAAGCATATGAATTTGAAAACGTAAGCGTTACGATTTTGTTCGCGCGAATTTCGCTCCTTAGAGCGTCCGGTGGACGGATTCTGCTGGCTTGTATGTACATATGTCAAGAAATATAACAATCAAACAACTTTCACGTAATGAGATACATAACACTCCAATCAACGTATTATAAATGAATAACAATCCCATCAACCTTCTTGTATAGGGAGATATAACAATCCAATCAACCTTCTTAAACAGAGAGGCATAACAGCCAAATTAACTTTCTCTAATATAAAAGCATAACAATCCTACTAACCTTCTTGTATGTACATATGTACAGAAATATAACAATCAAACAACTTTCTCATACTGAGATACTTAACACTCCTATCAACGTTTTCATGTATAAAATAATAACAATCCCATCTACCTTCTTGTATAGAGAGGCATAACAGCTAAATTAACTTTCTCTAATATAAAAGCATAACAATCCTACTAACCTTCTTGTATGTACATATGTACAGAAACATAACAATCAAACAACTTTCTCATACTGAGATACATAACACTACTATCAACGTTTTCATGTATAAAATAATAGCAATCCCATCTACCTTCTTGTATAGAAAGGCATAACAGCCAAATCAATTTTCTCATATATAAAAGCATAGCTATCCTACCAACCTTCTTGTATAGAGAGGTGTAACAATCCAACCAACCTTCTTGTATGTACGTATGTAGAGAAATATAACAATCATACAACTTTCTCATACTGAGATACATAACACTCCAATCAACGTTTTATAAATGAATAACAATCCCATCAACCTTCTTGTATAGAGAGGTATAACAGCCAAATTAAATTTCTCATATATAAAAGCATAACAATCCTACTAACCTTCTTGCATTTACATATGTACAGAAATATAACAATCAAACAACTTTCTCATACTGAGATAGATAACACTCCAATCAATGTTTTAATTTATAAAAGAATAACAATCCCCTCATCCTTCTTGTATAGTGAGGTATGACAATCCAATCAACCTTCTCGTACAGAGAGGCATAACACTCCAATCAATGTTTTAATTTATAAAAGAATAACAATCCCAACATCCTTCTTGTATATTGAGGTATGACAATCCAATCAACCTTCTCGTACAGAGAGGCATAACACTCCAATCAATGTTTTAATTTATAAAAGAATAACAATCCCATCATCCTTCTTGTATAGTGAGGTATGACAATCCAATCAACCTTCTCGTACAGAGAGGCATAACACTCCAATCAATGTTTTAATTTATAAAAGAATAACAATCCCATCATCCTTCTTGTATAGTGAGGTATGACAATCCAATCAACCTTCTCGTACAGAGAGGCATAACACTCCAATCAATGTTTTAATTTATAAAAGAATAACAATCCCATCATCCTTCTTGTATAGTGAGGTATGACAATCCAATCAACCTTCTCGTACAGAGAGGCATAACACTCCAATCAATGTTTTAATTTATAAAAGAATAACAATCCCATCATCCTTCTTGTATAGTGAGGTATGACAATCCAATCAACCTTCTCGCACAGAGAGGCATAACACTCCAATCAATGTTTTAATTTATAAAAGAATAACAATCCCATCATCCTTCTTGTATAGTGAGGTATGACAATCCAATCAACCTTCTCGTACAGAGAGGCATAACACTCCAATCAATGTTTCAATTTATAAAAGAATAACAATCCCATCATCCTTCTTGTATAGTGAGGTATGACAATCCAATCATCCTTCTCGTACAGAGAGGCATAACACTTCAATCATTTATAGATCTATCCAACCACATTGTAATTTATAGAAACGTAGTCAGACCGAAAATTCTATAGTTTTATGCATTTTTTTTTTTTCGAAAATGGTGACGTACATCACCTTAAAAATGGTTTTCGGCTATTCCCTGCGTTAACTTAACAATAATAATTGTTCCTTTAAGCGTGTAAAAGCAAAAGAGTAACCCCACGCAAATGTTGCCAAAAACCAATTTTACAGCGAGCGGATTCTGTTACTGAATAAATTATTCCTTGGAATTTATTTTAGGAAAAAGTCACTGTTTTTGATTGGATGTTGTATTTTTATTTCAACTATGTTTTTTTTTTTCAGTACAACAGGAAAAGTAAACGATACGCAAGCTTCTGTTACTTGATGTTTAGAATAGAGATTACGTTGAGAATTATCGAAAGTCAAGGAGGCAGTCTAAGAAATTTTGTATTAGAGTAGGTTTTACATTTTTCAAAAATTATCCTAACAAAATATTTACGGTATCTATTCCATGCTTTCCAAATTATACTGGGGATGGGAAATTCATGGCAACGCCCTCAAATGATGCAGTTCCGGCGATTCGGACTTTTTTTTGCGAGCATTCTGAACTAGTGAGAAATGAATAATGATTTGAACAAATCGAAATTCGTATAACAAATAGTCTCATGAACGTTTACAAATGAAAACATTTATATTTTAAAATAAACGGAAGATAAATTAAAGTAAGGAATCGGCACAGAGAGACATCCGTCAAGAGTGGAAAGGAAGGACAGGGCATCATTAAGGAGGAATAATGGTATTGGGCTGTTCTGGGAGGCAGAGCAGGTTTATACGTTTTTGAACGTATAAACAAAGACTTGGGACAATGTTGGATGTTTGGAGCTGATCCAGGGACCAGATCCCATGTGTATTTTTAGCCAGTCCTCTCCCATTGTTAAGTTTTACGGATCGCTCCTAGTCCAAATCAGATAGAAGAGATTTCCTTGTGTGAAATTCAACTTCTCATTTAGATTAAAGACGCCTTTGTCTGAAAATGAAAGAGATGCAAAGAAGATTCTGTCGCCTCCGGACTCGACGTCACTTTGTCATGAAGGCAGTCTTTGAGCTGGAGCGGAGAGGCAATGTGATCAACTCCTCGCATCTGACTGTCACACCCAAAGAGATAAAAATTGTTTTGAATTATTATTTCCATTATGGGATGAATTACTGCTGGGCTCCGGCTGATGCTAATCTTTGAATTAGTCAGAAGAGCGGAGCTTTTATTTTTAATATAATGTCATGAATGAAGAGATAAGCATCGGCTATACATACGTTGAACAACGTTTTTTAATATCGAATAAAAGGACCTTTTTCTAACAAAAGTTAAAAGCTTTATCACAGATGAAAAATACACAGCTATAATTACAAATATCTTAAGCAATTTATTATCTACACAGTTGAGTATTTGTTGTGAAAACTTGGCCCAAAAGATGGTTCATATAGATGCAATCTTAGAGTGAACCTCCAGTAAGTTTTATACCTACTGTTAATCGAGTTATGGTGGCTCTGTAAGGTCAATGTATTTTTGAGGCCTCATATTTATATTTTGATATGAAAACTTATATACACAGTGGACCCAGACGACAATTCGCGTTTCAAAAAAGGCTACAGCCTCTAAATCATAACCGATTTAAATGCATGTTTTTTTTAAATGAAAGCTAATCAAAAGAACAACATCTTTGAAATTAAACTTCAAATCCTGATTATTCTTAGAAAAAATCAGCCTGACACATCTTCAAAACGTAAATTTATCTTAATTCAACAATGAGATTAATTGAAATAATTTGATTTTTGAATGATTTGAAAATATATTTTGATTTTTTCCAAATCAGATCAGGATTTGAATGTTTAATTTCAACGATATGAGTGCTGATATTAAGTTACATGAAAAATGAAATATAATTTAATGTTCAATTGTAAAGGTTCGTTATTTACACGTAATTTAATAAGTAGAACAAAGCTCTGGCTATACAAAGTTGTTCTAAATTTTATTAGCTTTCATTTAAATAAACGTACATTGAAATCGGTTAAGATTTAGAGGCTGTAGCCTTTTTTGAAACACGAAAAGTCGTTTGGCCCCACTGTGCAGTGCACCCCGTGCCTAAGGTCGTGGGTTTGATTCCCACTAGTGGTAGTGGCTTTTCTTTCAAAAAATAATTAAAGAAAATCATATACTAACTCAAGGCCACAACTTAGGACAGAAGGGGAAAAAATGGAATGTATATGAAAACTTGTATGAATGTTTGGGAGTGTAGTAAACCCTTCTGAAAAAAATTGTGACATTTTTGGAAGACATTAATTTGTAGAGTTTTATATCACTAATTTTTGGGGGGGCTGGTAGCACCTAGGAATTTGGGGTGTAGGGAAAATTTCAAATATTTTAATGCAAAAAGGTGAGCTTTAAGGCTCTGGACACCTAGTGGACCAGGGTAACTGTAGAAGACATTTTTCGTTGTTATAGGAATTTTTTACATGAAATGTTCTCACCAAAACCAAATTTCGGGGGGACTAGAGCCCCCTCAGCCCCCCCTCCTATATACGCCCATGTTTCATATGATGATCAATTAGCGTTGAAACACTAATTATGATTCCCGTAGAAGCGCTGTGAAGCAAATGAAATTCTTTTCCTACGAATTCAGTGTTTACAATGGACACAATCCCTAATGTACCCCGATATCTCGGAATATTGTACAGTAAAACCTCCCTTAACGGACACCTCCCTACAGCGTACACCTCTATTAACGGACATTTTCTCTCAGTCCCGAATTAAATCATTAAATGGTTAATTAAAACATGCATTAAATGTACAAATTCGGTATGTATCCATCTCGACCAACCCCTCTGTATAGCGGACACCTCTCTATAGTGGACAACTTTGGTTCTCCCAGAGGTGTCCGCTATAGAGAGGTTTCACTGTATCTCGATACAATACGACATTAACAATGAAATGCGTATTTATTTTGGAGATGAGCCGGGAGGTTAAGAGACCCTGAGACCAGGAACGTTGGCAGGTCCAACTGACAGGAGATGGACCCTGACCACTTCCGACAGTCACTAATCATACTGATGACGTAAAGGAGAAAATATCCTTCACAAGGAAACATTGTCAACTGTCAATGCAGCTTTGAGTATTGAAATATCGCAGTCCTCCACGTACAACCAGAGCATATCCTGCTTCTGCCCTCGATATGCCAAGGAAAAGAATTATTCTAGCCGCCATTTCTCCTGCAACGGTGCAGTTTTGCATTGGATGTTCAGTTTTATCTTTTATATATATATATATATATATATATATATATATATATATATCAGACGTGTATAATCGTCACGCGTGCGTGTGTGTGTGTGTAATGTTCGTAGGATTTTAAGACTTTTTTTTCAAAAATGGTGAACAATTCTTCATTCTATTAAAAAGTCCGCCGAAAATCGGTCATAAAATTGTAATAATTCAATGAATAGAAAAATGCCTACGTACTTTACTAGCAAATATAACTAGAAATCTGCAGATAAAATTTGAAGTTGATCTGGTGAGAACTGAAAGCGCTAGCATATTGCCCGATTTAAAAAAAAAAAACAAAAAAAAACATAGTTTTGGAAAAATCGACTTTAAAGTTTAATCTACAGAATACTCCATTTTTTCATGATTTCTTGCAATAAATATATAAAAAAAAAATGGTTTTTAATTTTGAAATGTATCGGAACTTTAGTTGAAAAATCGAATTCTTGTCGCATTTAAAGACTGTTCCGGCACATAAATACTCTTGGATGTGATTTTTGATTAGTTAAGCAGGCTACACATGGTCAGGCAGGCCAGCCAGTTTGGCCTGAACAGTCCGCGGGAAAGCCAGTTTCCTGAACGTGTATGTATTCCGGCTGCCTGAACAGTCTTACCAGACAGATCGGCGGGAATATAGACACACGTCCACGCGACCAGCCATCAGGCGGACTGTTCAGGTCTAACTGACTGGTCTGCCTGACCGTGCTTTAAGGAAGCCTTTAAGCCCATAAAAAAGAAAATGGTGAAATAAAAGTTATAAGTTAGTATTACCCCATAAAGTTTCTCAAGTGGTGTTTTGTTACATTTACTAGATTTATGACTAGTATCATAATATTTTACGAGTAAAATGAGATTGTCCATACAAGAATTAATTTATTTTTTCAGTTATGCAATTGATGTTATACCTGAGAGAAGTTCTCCATGACTGCATCAAGGGCTATGAAGACATTTCTTACACTGATACTTTGAACAGGTGAGTAATGGAATAGTTTATTTTTTTTTTGTTACTTGCATTCTATACTGAAGGATGTCACATATATACTGAAGGATGTTATGCTTCGAAACTCTATTTTCTACGATTAGGTTATATGAAGTCACTACCAGCTAAACTAGGATTAATAATAATATGAACCAAGGAATAAGAATGTTCCTATCTAGAAAAACATTTAAGTACTTTAATACCGATTTTACATAAAATCAACAATTCATGTAGTAACCAACTTTGGATGTGAGCGATATAACAATCAATTTCTTTGCGTGACCCAATTTTTAAAAAGTCATTAACTCATTATAGGTTCATTCATTTATTGAGACATGTATCCTGCCTTTATGTACCATTATAAATCCGATAATGTAGGGGGAATAGAGTCATGGGAAATATTGGCAGATACTTTGAACCAATATAAATCTGATAGGAGAAAAAAACTATAGTGTTGGGATACAGATACTTTGTAACATTAAAAATTGCTTATATAAGAAGAACTTGAGTGATGGGAAACATATACAGATACTTCACACCAATATAAATCTGATAGGGGAAGATAACTAGAGTGTGAGGAAATATTTGCTGATATTTTGCACCATTATAAATTGGATATAGTAGGAGAACTAAAGGGGGTTTTACAAAAATTAATTTATTAAATAAAGTATTATTTTATTCATATTTATATTTTAAAGTTAAGAAAGATGAAGATACATAGGAAAATTTAATTTTTGTAGTAACATACTACAAGAAATGGCCGTATTTTTTTATATCAATGTAGAATATTTCCCTTGTACGCTCTAAGCTGTTTTGTCACAACGTATCACATCTTCAGGATTGTTCAACTTCATCGTCTCAAAAATAAGAGTACTTAGTGGTATGTAGAACCTGTTGAAATAAACAAAATTATGATTAAATTTGAAAAAAAAAAATAGGCGCTTTTTTGAGAAATCAAAACGTCAACAATAAAAAACCTTTCTGAAGTGGCCCGGAAGGTTTGTTTCTTCTCCTGGAGTAGGGCAAAAGCATCATCTATTGTCAAATAGTTTGCAAAGGTCTTGCCCTAGTTAAATTTTAAATAAAAATGAGGTGAACAAAATTTACCCCATCAAATGTCTCTAAAACGTTTGTACTAAACGCCCAAAAACTCCTCAATTTTCAAAATAAGACCCAATAAGATAAAGGTTGGGGAAAAAACTCGTGCATGTTTAACTAGATAAATTAGTGACTCAAAGCAACTCGCCTTTTAAAAGTAGTCCTAGCTGGAGACCAGTAAATTACAGATGCAAATGTCAATAAAAGCACCTGTTGACCTTATCCTTATCTAATAATTCCCAAAGAGGTAGTACTTAGAATTAGAAGTTCAATAGAAGTGCTGAGGGACCCAGGAATTGCGTGCTCTCTTTAGGCAAAGTACAACCCTTTGCTATCATTTAAATGAAAATATCCTAATGGTATAGTTTTTTTTTGTTTGTTTGTTTTTTTTACAGGATTGGGCACGTGTGCAATATAAGGTAAAATGAAAATACAGATAATTTTTAATGTATTAATACACAGTAAAACCAATTCTTTTTTTTTTTTTTTTTTATAAAGGCGAGCCAACCTTAACATCATCTAGTAGAGGCTTGTACTAATTTGACCCCATTTTAGGGTATTGTGTTGGGAAATATTTGCAGATACTTTGCACCATTGTAAATTGGATATAGTAGGAGAACTAGAGTGTTGAGAAATATTTAGAGAAACTGCGTATCATTATAAATTGAATAATGTAGGAGAACTAGAGTGCTGGGAATTATTGGCAGATATTTTGCACCATTACAAATCTGGTAAAGAACGAGAACTAAAGTGTTGGGAAATACTTGCAGATACTTTGTACCATTAATTGAATAATGTAGGAGAACTAGAGTGATGGGAATTATTTGCCGATACTTTACACCATTATAAATTGGATATAGTAAGAGAAATAGAGTGTTGGGAAATATTTGCTGATACTTTGCACCATTATAAATTGGATATAGTAGGAGAACTAGAGTGATGGGAATTATTTGCAGATACTTTACACCATTATAAATTGGATATAGTAAGAGAAATAGAGTGTTGGGAAATATTTGCAGATACTTTGCACCATTATAAATTGGATATAGTAGGAGAACTAGAGTGTTGGGAAATATTTGCAGATACTTTGTACCATTATAAATTGGATATAGTAGGAGAACTAGAGTGTTGAATGATCCAGGCCACGGGGAAGCGAGTTCATTAAGACACTGCTCTAGAAATAGTCTCCGAAAACCCATTCAGAAGTGTCCCGCAGCAACCAACACTTCCTCCTCTCTCCCTACTGACCGCACCAAGATTTTTTTTTCTTTTATCGAATCCATTATTTCTATAAAGGGACACAATGCGTTTACGAGGGCCTTGACCTCACTTATAGAAACTATTCTCAAGTAAACGATATTTTCATGGTTTGTCGGTAACATTGTTTTACTATTCTACTTCATGCACAGAAGATGAGATAGCTTGGTCTTAAAAGAGCTCCTTAAAATAAAATTTTGACAAGGGTGTTTTGTTTTTCCACATTCGTCATTAGGCGGATTTCTACACTTTCTTGACATTTGGGTAACAATACCTTTGGGTTTGGGTAGCAACAAAACCTAATTGGCACGTATTTGCACCTTTTTTCAGGATGGCCTGGCAACGAAAAGACCTATAAACCCATTTCGCACATTTTTCATGATGCATGGGCAACAACTAGACGATTTTCGCGCCTTCTTTATAAATCATGGGTGACAACAAGGCCAATAATTTCGGTTTTTGCTTTTTTCACATGATGCTTAGCTCATAACAAGATAAGTAAGTCGAGTTTGCATTGAAAAATCAAAGCAAACTTAAATGAATTGAATCTTCCAACGTTTCTCATTTCTTATTTTATATTTACAATAGGGTGGCCGAATATTTTTATTTTTTTTTATATATATATCGAAGTTGCAATAGTGTGGGAAAGTTTCGATTTATATAGACAAACACAAATTAAAAAAAATATCGAAATCGGTTGATATATTCCGTTCGCGCATGGGCGAATATTTCTTCACTTTTGGGATTTCATTTCATCTGAGAGTTCGATTTGTTCTTTTCAACCACCTCGAATGCATTAAACGCTCATTTTACACTTTTTTATCAGTTTCTGTGAAAAACACTTCGCCTATTATATTTAAATACTAATTATTTATTAAATACCAAAAATTCAATTTTTCATTATTTTCTCAAATTTTGGGGCATATGTGTGACTGAAAGTTATCAACTGATATAAACCAAATTAAAACATAGTATTTTTAGGCTATATTTGCACACTGTTACATGTTTTTTATTTATTTTGATTTGGGTGCATCGACTGCTATGGTCATTGGCACCATACTGTTACATGTTAAATCATTTATTTCAAACATTTTAAAAATAACTGCAAAAAGGACGTTCTTCCATATTTTGTCAAATTTTAGAGCACATGCGCGAACGGAAGATGTCAACCAATTTCGATATTTTTTTTAAATTTGTGTTTGTCTATACAATTCTCAACTATCCCTACTATGTTACAGCTTCGAAATAAACAAATGAGTTTTTTTGGCCCACCCTAATTTACAACTGACATACATTGAGGACATTTGTTACTCATTGCTCAGTTCGGACATCCATTGGAAAAATTTGAAGACCAGAAACCACGTTGTGCATGTTGTGTTGTAAATGTTTTCATTCTTCCAATGTCGCTTATTGATCGGTCTTGAGATCACACAAAGCTCAAGCCTACACATGAGCCTGTAATATGCAACATGAAACAGGTGGTAATGTAAAATCAGAACAGCCGTCAGGAAGTCGCACGATACCCACCTCCCTCCCATATGGTAAATTTGGAACGGGCATATTCTTGGCTCTAACATCTGACAGTCAGCAACATTGTTTCATTTTTGGATATAATGTAATGCCATCTCTCTGGTATGTACTTCCGTTTATCAAAACCAGTTGTATAAATTGTAAGATTATTTATTTACTTTTATATATATAACTAGCATAATCATAATATTCTTCTGAATGATTTTTGAACTAAAACTTTTAACTTATTTAAACACCTTTTTTTTTTTTATCAGCTACGTCAATAATTTTTTTTTCTGTTTACGTCGCTTCGACAACTAGGCCATAAGCGCCGACATCCAGGGTGCAGCGAGGAATTTTCCCAACGAGCCTTGGGATGAAATCATTCCGGTGCACCGGTGGGGATCGAACCCACCTTCCCCCGCTTATGAGTCTAAGGCGTTAGCCACTAGACCAAGGGAGACCCCGAATAAAATGTAATGTTTCCAATTATTTTACATAACGTTTCGGCTGTCCTGTTTAATATTTTGTACTACAGGCATTGCCTTCTCTGGAATTTGGCACCTCATTGCTTTCTATCCTAAAATTATTTTTATTAAATGCATTAACACTATTTATCACAGCCACTTTGATATTACATTCATTACAAATTAAAAATTATTTTTAAAAGCAATCACCAAATTAAATTACTCAATATATGTCCTGAAAAACACAATATAAAAAAAGCATTGATTCATAAATAGCTAAACTGATCAGCTTTTCGGGAACCCTTTCTACCGGGCACGCTCTAAAGTGTTATGAGCGATGAGCATACACAAAAACCTAGTATGTATAATTATAAATAGATATTTTTAAAAAACACGAAAATTTAAATAAATATATTTCTTTTATAATATTTTGAATAATAAAAAAACAGTTTATACCGTTTTGTTTTTAGTTTTTTAATTATTTTTACATATTGAACATTTTAAATTTGGTGACAAAAATGTATAAGATGTGGTACGTTCTTTGACCATAGCCAAAACTCTGCAATAAAAAACTAAAACACTTAACTGGATCAAATAACAATAATATAAAAACACTCCTTTTTCTATTATTTTATTTTATTTTTTCAAATGCCTATATTTTCTTATGTCATATGTATTGTTTAAAATAATATTTATGAATACTTATGAATGTGAAAATATTCAACAAAAATAAATTTCTACGAGTCGAATATTTTCTCAACATTAATCTATATTAATTTTTTTATTGCAATTTAATCGTTTTCTATGGCAACGCAGGTAAATTATATGTAACATATCATTTTAGTTTAATGAAATACAAACACACAAAAAATTTTAATGTTCGATGAAACATATACAGCATTTTTGATAAAGTTGTACAGAATTACAGGATGTACTATGTTCTTTACTCCTGCCAAAATAATAAAATAAAAAAATATTTATTTAATTATGCTTAATTTAGTAACATTTCTCACTCAACCATTGCTAGAGCGAATTCCCTCGAAAGAAATAATAGGAGTACCCAATTAAAACGTGGCCCGCACGCACGGCGATACCGCGGGAATGATAAGGCCCAACGAGGTTTTGTTGAATGGAAGAGAAAGATCTAGCATTTGCGGCCCGTGGTTAATTTATCTTCGTGTCGTGACGGAATGGATGTGTGTAAGATAGACGTTCATTTTACAATCCTCAATACACACGAAGGTTTATAGATGTTATGTAACAACGAATATCAAATTTTAATGATTTGTTTTCTGTCAATTGTAAACAATTAAATTATATATATATATATATTTTTTTGATAAGTCATTCTCCAGCGGTCAGTTTTTAGGCCTAGTATGTATAATTATAAATAGATATTTTTAAACAACACGAAAATTCAAATAAATATATTTCTTTTATACTATTTTGAATAATAAAAAAACAGTTTATACCGTTTTGTTTTTTTAAATATTTTTACCTATTGAACATTTTAAATTTCCTGACAAAAAGTATGAGATTTGGCACGTTCATTGACCCAAGCCAAAACTCTGCAATAAAAAACTAAAACACTTAACTGGATCAAATAACAATAATATAAAAACACTCCTTTTTCTATTATTTTATTTTATTTTTTCAAATGCCTATATTTTCTTCTGTCAAATGTATTGTTTAAAATAATATTTATGAATACTTATGAATGTGAAAATATTCAACAAAAATAAATTTCTACGAGTCGAATATTTTCTCAACATTAATCTATATTAATTTTTTTATTGGAATTTAATCGTTTTCTATGGCAACGCAGGTATATTATATGTTACATATCATTTTAGTTTAATGAAATACAAACACACAAAAAATGTTAATGTTCGATGAAACATATACAGCATTTTTGATAAAGTTGTACAGAATTACAGGATGTACTATGTTCTTTACTCCTGCCAAAATAATAAAATAAAAAAATATTTATTTAATTATGCTTAATTTAGTAACATTTCTCACTCAACCATTGCTAGAGCGAATTCCCTCGAAAGAAATAACAGGAGTACCCAATTAAAACGTGGCCCGCACGCACGGCGATACCGCGGGAATGATAAGGCCCAACGAGGTTTTGTTGAATGGAAGAGAAAGATCTAGCATTTGCGGCCCGTGGTTAATTTATCTTCGTGTCGTGACGGAATGGATGTGTGTAAGATAGACGTTCATTTTACAATCCTCAATACACACGAAGGTTTATAGGTGTTATGTAACAACGAATATCAAATTTTAATGATTTGTTTTCTGTCAATTGTAAACAATTAAATTATATATATATATATATATATATATATATATATATATTTTTGATAAGTCATTCTCCAGCGGTCAGTTTTTAGGCCTAGTATGTATAATTATAAATAGATATTTTTAAACAACACGAAAATTCAAATAAATATATTTCTTTTATACTATTTTGAATAATAAAAAAACAGTTTATACCGTTTTGTTTTTTTAAATATTTTTACCTATTGAACATTTTAAATTTCCTGACAAAAAGTATGAGATTTGGCACGTTCATTGACCCAAGCCAAAACTCTGCAATAAAAAACTAAAACAGTTAACTGGATCAAATAACAATAATATAAAAACACTCCTTTTTCTAATATTTTATTTTATTTTTTCAAATGCCTATATTTTCTTCTGTCAAATGTATTGTTTAAAATAATATTTATGAATACTTATGAATGTGAAAATATTCAACAAAAATAAATTTCTACGAGTCGAATATTTTCTCAATATTAATCTATATTAATTTTTTTATTGGAATTTAATCGTTTTCTATGGCAACGCAGGTAAATTATATGTTCCATATCATTTTAGTTTAATGAAATTCAAATAAATATATTTCTTTTATACTATTTTGAATAATAAAAAAAACAGTTTATACCGTTTTGTTTTTTTAAAATATTTTTACCTATTGAACATTTTAAATTTCGTGACAAAAAGTATGAGATTTGGCACGTTCATTGACCCAAGCCAAAACTCTGCAATAAAAAACTAACAGATAACCGGATCAAATAACAGTTATAAAAAGAAAAAAAATTCTTGTTATAATTTTTTATTTTGTCTTTTCAAATGCCTATATTTTCTTCTGTCATATGTATTGTTTTAAATAATATTTATGAATACCTATGAATGTGAAAATATTCTACAAAAAATAAATTTCTACGAATCCAATATTTTCTCACCATTAATCTACATTATTAATAATTTATTTTCTGTCAATTGTAAACAATTAAAAATATATATATATATATTTCTGACAGTCTGCTTGTCCAACCAAATTCTATCGATTTAAATGAAAACCAAATATTAAGTAAAAAAAAAAAAAAGTTTCGAATCTTTAAGTAATTTAAAACAACTGTAATAGAGGGTCTCCCCGTGGTCTAGTGGCTAACGCTTTAGATTCTCATGCGGGAGATAGTGGGTACGATTCCCGCCGGCGGAATATAGAAAAACAAAATGTTCTTTTTATGTGAATATAATTTATAATACATAAATACAGACCACTAAATCATGCCTAGGGAAGGAGAAAGACAAAGAAGACATTTGCGTTAGTTTTTTGACATTAATAGAATATATTGATTTCCTTATAAAATAAAACGAAAATGGTGTTACATGTGTACTCATGCGGCTAGTTCTTTCTGTTTACTGTTGGCCTATGTTTCTCTGCTTTTTGTTTTACTTTGAACCTTTGTTAATAGCTATACTTACTGACAAACACATTTTGTATAATAACCTACTGTGATTTAAAACAAAAACACCATTGGTTCTAAATTTATTGTCATGATGCTCAAATGGTTTCTTACTCTCTGATTATTCTCACTTGTAATTGTGTATATTTATTTCTTAGCTTATCAAGGTGAATCCAGAGAAATGCAGCCAAATAACATTCACTCTCAATAAAAGGACTTGCCCACCAGTTCACATATCCAGCCAAGAACTTCCTTTATCCAACGAAGTGCGCTACCTGGGATTAATACTAGACAGTAGACTCACTTGGAACCCACATACCCGACTGAAAAGACAGGAACTGAACAGGAGATACGGACTTCTTCGACGACTATTGGGACCATCATCAAAACTCACAATACAGAACAAACTCACTATATACAAAACCATCATCAGACCTATTTGGACGTACGGACTTGAACTGTGGGGAACAACCAAAAGATCAAATATACAAAGAATACAGGCATTCCAATCCAAAGTCCTACGCAAAATAGTTAATGCCCCTTTCTACGTTTCTAATAAAACCCTCCATCATGATCTGAATATCCCCTTCATCCATGAACTGGCTAAATCCCGATTCCTAACCTTCCACTCTAAACTATCTGCTCATCCCAATCCCAGAGCTCAATCCCTCTCCTCTCAATCCCACCCCGAAAACCCTCCTAGGAGGCTAAAGAGATCTTGGCCTCGTGATCAACTCCGTAATTAAAGCGGTCAACTAGGAAGTGTCAATAATGATTGGCTCCTTCCAAACTTCTATTTTATCTTTTGATTTATTATTTTTATTATTATTACTTTTATTTTATTTTCCTTTTAGCTATGATTTATTTATTTATGTACTTATTTATTTTTATTATTTTCTTTTTTTTTCTGTAATTCAATTTAGTATGTACTATTTTTCCTTTCTTTTTTTTTTCTGTATTCTCATTATGTGAATTCATAAAAATGGCGTTACTTATCACAATTAACCAATGTGCTGTATAATTTGTGCAGATGTTAATAAACGCTTTATTATTAAAAAAAAAAAAAAAAAAAAAAATTCTTAGCTGAAGAAGGCTTGCCAAAGTGCAGCGGAAACGTCCAATATGGATTTGTGCCTGAAGATCTGCCGTTTTTTGTCCTAGCCGAATCCCAACCATCCGTTGACTTTGGATCACCGCAACGGTTAACTATCTCTATATCATTACAAAATATAAATATGTATTTGTCTGTTCACGCTCTAGCAGCCTCAAAACCAGTCCGATTTTGATGAAATTCGATACAAAACTACTTTGTAACAAACCTACGTTGGTTAACCAGCGGATCCCGTGTATAGCAAAACTGTTTTTTCCAGCAATATTTGCGGAAACAAAATCATACCGTTTACGAAAAAAATGCGGAAAACCCTGCCTTATGAGTAACGCACCCGAGTATATATATATATATATATATATATATATATATATATATATATATATATATATAATTTAATAAATATATTTTAATTGAATTAATAAATAAATTATGTAGCTGCCGGTGCATATAGTCCTGTGTAATATAAATACATTTAAATCCCAGTATTGATATCTATTCTGAGTATTGTATGTGAATAACATAAATATGACGCTGTAACGCCCATCGGGAGCTTTGACTCCATTTTATGAGTTAACTTTATATGCTCTAATATAAAGCCCGGAAAAACGGGAGAATCTGCTCTTAACTCCCAGCTTAGCGGGATAAGCTATCAAAATAATAATTATTTGAAAATTAAGTAATTGAGAGCGTTTATGTAATAGACTGGGTTATTCATGAATTATATTGTCACGATTCAGTTGCATATAGTATTATAAAAATATTGTTATTGAAAACATGTTTTCCTGGCGGTAAAACGACAGGCTTCCACGGCTCTGATAAAATAGGCTCCATTTACTCGACCAAGCATCCAAAAATAAATGTAAATAAATTTGGGTATCTCAACTTAACTCGAATTCCGAATTTAGACCGATTGTACACCGTAAGTACCATAGATTTCCGAGGCTATAAGACGGCTTGAAAACATGTGTGCAATAACAGTAATGAGTAATTATCAGTTATTCTGAGTAAACTAGTCGTAGAAATATGATTTTTCTTGGACTAATGAAATCTATAAAGTACAGCAAAACACAATTTAGGATTGGTTTTACTGTATATTAATCAATTAAAAATTATCTATATTTTCATTTTACCTTATATTGCACACTTGCCCAATCCGCTGTAAAAAAAAAAAAAAAAAAAAAAAAAAAAAAAAAAAAAAAAAAAATGTGCAATGATCTTATTTATGTGAATTCACTTACGTGAATTGGGTGATTTCCATAGTAAACTATATTTTTTTAATTAAAAATGAACATTTAAGAAAGAAAAAAATTGGCTCCTAGGGACCGTGTTCGAAAAAAATCTTCGTCTCGAATGGGTTAAACAAATTTTTCATGACGTTGATTTTCATAATGACTAGCTAAACCAAAATCTAAACATTATTGAGAAAAATCTGATGGCGCCAATAATTAAATATAACGAGAATCTAGTAAATAATGATTTTTCGAAAAAATAAAACTCAAACTTTAGTTATTTCTTTAAAACTCTTCTAATAGTTGCCGGCGATCCTCAAACCTATTTAATACTAGGCCTACCATTTCCTGTCCTAAAAATAATTATCCAGCTAAAAACACCCAGAAAATATGCCATCATATTCTCCTCCAAGTCCATCAAAAACACCCAGAAAATATGCCATCATATTCTCCTCCAAGTCCATCAAAAACACCCAGAAAATATGCCATCATATTCTCCTCCAAGTCCATCAAAAACACCCAGAAAATATGCCATCATATTCTCCTCCAAGTCCATCAAAAACACCCAGAAAATATGCCATCATATTCTCCTCCAAGTCCATCAAAAACACCCAGAAAATATGCCATCATATTCTCCTCAAAGTCCATCAAAAACACCCAGAAAATATGCCATCATATTCTCCTCCAAGTCCATCAAAAACACCCAGAAAATATGCCATCATATTCTCCTCCAAGTCCATCAAAAACACCCAGAAAATATGCCATCATATTCTCCTCCAAGTCCATCAAAAACACCCAGAAAATATGCCATCATATTCTCCTCCAAGTCCATCAAAAACACCATCAACCCCAGATCTTGTGTACACTATGTAATAATGCAGTTGAACAAACCACATACCATATTTTACTCTACAATATCCGCCAAACATTTTTACCATCAATTATTCCACCCGATGAAGAAAATTAACTTCTAGCAATTCTTAATAGCAATCACAAAGAAACGTTTCTCAGACTTGCAAATTTTGTTTGAGGGTAATCAAATTACGGTCAGAAATACTGAATGATTAGTTTAATATGTAAATAACGTATAATATGCAAATTACAAAGTATAATATATAAATAAATATTACTATTAACTATTGTTTAATCTAAATAAGTGTAAATACATTTTTTTTTCTTTTTTTTATTTATATATATTTTTTACATCAAAACATGAAGTTAAGAACTTACGTAGTTTTATTGGTTTGTATTAATATGTTATATTTAAGTTTCTTAACCTCACCAAGGAATTATTTAATACAACGAACGTAGCAACTAACGGTATTATGCAAGATATGCTATAAGTCGTCACTTTGAAGCGAAGAAATTGATTAATGTTTTCTTGGCTTTGTTTTTTTTGGGGGGTCTTTTTGCGAAGACCACATCCAGTTACTTCTCCAGTTCCTTGTGAAATAACTGTAGTGATTGTAACAGTGATTCGACGAAAGTGCATAACTCATTAGCATTTCCTATGGGCAATTCTATTGGTTGTTGCCGGTAGTAAAGTAACCTTTAACAGTCTAGTCAATCCAACTCGCAAATATTAATAGAATTCTACACATTTTAGTGAGTTGGATTGACTAGAGTTTTGATATCTTCTTGAGTGAGCGGAAACGCATAGCACGTATGCCCATAGTGCGAAATAAATATAAATACGTCATAGAACCTCCAGACAAAAAAAAATCGGTGGGAAGGCCCCTAAACTTCACAATTACCATTGATTTTTAAAATATTAACCTTTTTATTAATAAATATTGCTTGCTGAAATATATTCTTCTTATTATCATTTATGCTTTACAAGCCTAAAAGTATTACTTACAAATACATGTTATCTAAGGGTTAGTTAGGAACTATTTTATATAAATATAGTAGTCAAAAATAGTTGTTTTTAGTAGTGATTACAGTCATTTTAAATACTTTTGATTAATATATTTATATGAAATGGTTTCTAATCTTAGATAACCTGCATGGGCGTATATAGGAAATAATTACGAGAGGGGCTGGGGAAATTTCGTGGGGGGCTGAGACCATTTCCGGGGTATAGAATACTGACAATTTAGAACATGGACTAATTTTAGGCATCTACAACGCTATTACATCTAAAATAAACGGGTTTTTATTATAACTACTCATGTAAAAATTACTCATTTTCATCCTCCCATTATTCGCAGAGAGCTCTCCAAGGGGGAGTCTTTGCCCGCCCACTTGGCGTCGTGTCGAGGCACGCCCACTAGACAATGTGAAACAAGAGAAAAAGCTGCTCTATGCGGTTTCCTTGGTGCCGAGCAGGCGGCGTATTCATAGTTGTAACCACTTACTAAACATAAATAGGGACGAAGGCGAAATTATAAATAGCCTATCTATTTTTGTGGTGCATAGTAAGGGTCTTATCCCAAAAGGCAGAGATTCGAGCAAGACTAGAATAAATTTATACATCGCGTTCGTTTGATAACTTCGAGTGTCACCGGGTCAGTCAGTTTTTATTGGGAGCACGTATGGAGGCCTACAGCAGCCGATGGACAAGTTTTCATCTATATCCCTGACTCGATTGTATCAGTCCCCGCAAATATTTTGGCGCCAAATGATTTTTGGCGCCTAATTCATTGGAAGCCCGGTGGCTGTGAGTGCTAAGGCGTATGCACTCCCTGCCGAGGGGCGTGGGTTCGATTCCCGCTAGAGGTGGTGGCTATAGAAAAGGATCAAGAAATATCATGGCTAAAAAACCTATAGATAACCCATCCTAAAATTCTCAATTAATTATAAATGGATGCTAACATTTAAATAAATGATTTTTGCCTAATATATGTTCTTGAATGTTTAATTATCTTTACTTTCGTTATCTAGATACCAAAAAAAAAAGCAGACCACCTTTATCTTTTGGGATAGTTGTCTATTCGTCAAGTGTCAATTCGTTTGGTCTGTTGGCTACCCATATTTACGACTGTGGCTAAACACACCATCTGATTCAGACGCTATTTTACCATTTTATAATTATATCGTTTTTTTTTTTGTTTTTTTGTTTTTTTTTCTATGTTTTAAACTTTGTGGTGATTCATCTCTAGAGAAAAATCTACAACCTTTACTATTAATTTTAATGTAATTTAATTAGAATGTTTGGGATTGCA
This sequence comes from Gonocerus acuteangulatus, assembly GCA_946811695.1. NCBI lineage: Eukaryota > Metazoa > Arthropoda > Insecta > Hemiptera > Coreidae > Gonocerus > Gonocerus acuteangulatus. The sequence goes on along the minus strand of OX328132.1, from coordinate 32,910,042 downwards.
TATTCTCATATTCACCACACATGATAAAACATGTTATTTTAAATAATGAATTATGTTGCAAGAAAACAAATTTATCCATTCAGAGTAAATTAGTATGTTTGTTTGGACTGTGGGGGGGGGTCAGGTAAATCTACAAACTGACCCATGTTGCCGATTACCTAACCTGTCCGTCCTTAAGTTTCGTAGAAGTGGGGTTTGCCGGGGTTTGGTCATCAGACTTAATAAAAGTATTACTATATTAGATAAAAATGAGTTATATTTGCCAGATTTTCGGACTTTCTTCAGGGCTGATACAAAAAATCAACAAAGCAAATACTAATAATAATTCGAGTCCCGCCAGCGTTTTTGCATTTCAGGGCCCGTTGACTAAATACCCTGCTGCACCAAAGGTGTCGGCGCTAATATCCTAGAATTAGTGCGCCGTAAAAAAAAAAGTAATAATAATAATATATATATATATATATATATATATATATATATATATATATATATATACATAAATATATATATATATATATATATATATATACACACACACACACATATAAATACGTATGTGTGCGTGTGATTGATGAGACGGCTTATATATGCAGAAAACCTAGCATATTTGGTGCCAATCAAAAATAGCAGATGATGACAAACGAATTTAAAGAGACTAATTGGCGTGTATTTGATGCAAATACTCTTCGTGGGACTTCTAAGTACCTAAAATTCTAGATGTTTGCGTTACTAGGCTTCCTGGTAAAGGTTTTATAAGTAATTATGGGAATCTAATGAAACCATTTTCAGGGCCATATCTATAACCATTGTTGAGGAAACAGAAAAAAAAACAGATTTCTCCTAGGATTTTCGGATATATTTGTATATACCTACCTATCTCGAAACCGATTGGAAAATCCTAGTAAATTTAATGAATATATTCGAAAGCTTATCAAATTGTCTACAAATGCGGTTCTTATGCGTTTTTTTTTTATAGAGTGGTGTTGTTAAGAGAGTACTGTTCTTAAATTGAGTATTTTTCGCTTTGAGATTTCATTTTAGAAAAATTGAGAGAAAATATTAACTGTTTCTGTTGTAAGAACAGAAACGCAGTAAGATAGCGCAGTTCCTGCGAGGGTGTGTTTTTTATTTTAAATAGTTGTAGACGATATATAGATAATTTCGTCACAAGAAAGCCATAATTACTGCCCCTAAGAGTACATCAATAAGTTAGTCTACGCAGTGGCGTTTCAAGAAAATCCCAACTGCTAATGCCAATTGTTAGACAAAGAACTCGTCTTTTCTTCTATTATTAGAATTATGTATGTCGAATTTCATTGGGAAACACGCCAAACGTTTTCCCTATTCGTCATTTTCTTAAATGTCCTAAAAATATATGAAAGTGGAAGGCTACATTTGGAAAGCTTAGTAAATGTCCTAAGAAAAATGTTCTAATTCCATTGTTTTGACAAAGCTACCTCAAATAGACAAAACAGTGCTTAAAGGGCCTTCTAGTAGCCAACTCCTTGTATCCTAATTTTGGAGGATGGGGGTTCGAGTCACGCCTACTGCAGGGATTTTTCTCATTTCAGGTCCCTTTAAGAAAATTCCCTACTGCTCCATGGTCGTTTAGGAAGGGTGGTAACCAGTAAATAGCCTGTATCTAATGGCCTAGATGTCAGTCCGCCATATATAAAAAAAAGAAGAAAAGTCTTAATGTTTTTAAAACGTCAGTTTCGGTCTCAAATAAATGCCTGTTTTTGTGGTACTAATAACTTCCCCTTGATTTGAGCGGAATTCAAGAAAGATACTTGTTTCGGACAAGTAATAGCCTGCTTATTTTCTGGACACTGGTTATAGGAATCAGGATAAAATGCTGAATGTGATGTAGCACCTCTCTTATCAACGAGTGAGGCGTCAAGAATCAAAACAAGACACATCATTGAAACCAATTCATTCAGAAAACACCAAAAACTGAAAAAGTCTTATGTCTAATTTTATACATTTGTATAATTTTATTTAGAGTTTTAAGTGTCACAGGAGAACGTTTTTGAGAAGCTTGTGTGTTATAGTATCTATTTTTGAGGAATTCTAATTTTTGATGTGTCTTACTTAGTATTAAAATTCGCTGACATATGTCTTATTTTGAAGCCAATTTTTTACTTCAGCATTAATCTATTGAGTTTTGAAAATCCTTTTCTTTACCAGTATATAGAGGACATAGGAAATCAACTGTTCTCAGGAAAATCACAAAATCGTGATGTGTCTTGTTTTGATTCTAGACGCCTCAAGTCTCGTCGACTAGCCCTATACACAACATCAAATTTTATCTATCACCTCAGACATCTTTTTAAAAAATCATGCTGCTTTATGCATTAAAAGTATCTGATGGGCGCATTATGAGAGGACGTTTCCTTAAAAAGAATCCTATGTCAAATAGATGTTTGGAAGTAATCACCTCCAGGATTTGCCCTGTACAATGGCTGCGGGATATAGAGAACCCGAGTAGAGAGATAGGAGGCTTGTCAGGTTTGGGAAGAACTGGGATCTGAGCCAATGCACTCAAGGGACCATCCGACAGTATCTCCCTCATCGGCCTTTCTATATTCAACATCTATTGTTGCCCAAAGTATCATTTATAAAAAAACTCATGCCACAAAATGGTATCTAAAAAAAAATTAATAATTCACTGATAAATAATTCCATGTCACAAAAAATAATGAGCTACCATTCAAGGATGTATTGAAATGTATAGCTTCATTTATTGTATTTTGTGGTGTGGTTTTCGTCTCCAGAGGTAGTTTTTAATCCTATTGCTAGATTAATCGAAATTATTTATTTTTTCACGTATTACTTTATTATTTAAACTCTAAGAATAATGATTTAATATTTTGTGTACACCAGGAGAGTAAAAAAAAAAAAGTATTGAGAGAAGAAATAACATAAAAAAAGTAAAGACATATTTAAATGTATGATCTAAGCGGAACGCACAAGTAATTGCAAAAAAAAGGTATCCATGACAAGATCACAAGATTCTTATATTGAAGCTCCAGTAACAATACATTTATTTAATATACGATTTAAACGATGTTTTAAATTGTAATATTCAGTAAAAAAAAAAAATGGGAAAACCTTGTTTAAATTATGTACTTCCAACGCACAATTCATGACATTTTATAATTAAAACGCTTTTAAAAAATTGATTAAAATATTTGTCAGCTAAAAACTAATAATTTCATCCTGCTTCTTTAGATTTTAGTCTATTACTTGAATATGTGTATTTTCTTGTAATAATCTTGTCGCGGCGCTAATGGCCGAGAAGCAGATGTGCCAATAAAATCTTGTTGACAGTCTAATAAAAACAAGATTATCAAAAAAATAATAAACCACATATAAAAATAATGGAACCAAGTCTGAAGAAGCAGGTAGGATCCCTGCGAATTATAACGCTACAAGCGATTGTACTACTAGTTGCAAACTGTAGATATATATATATATATATATATATATATATATATATATGTATTATTACATTATGCAACCATAACCTTTAAAAATATATATGTATGAAGAAAAGTGTATTTTCAGTCCGTTTTTATTACTCAATCAAGAGATACGTAAAGGGCATTATTAAAACAAATTCTATAGTTTGGGTGCACTTCAATTTAATTAATAAATAACATAGGGTACGTTTTTAAATTAAATGTTATTCTCTTTTTCTAATATTCTTTGATTTAATCAAAGGATGCATCAGGGTCATTATCAAGTTAGAAAATAACCGCCTCCTATTTTTACTCTTTTTTTTTTTTTTTTTTTCTTTTTTTACATATACTGTAAAAAGGGGTCACATTAGTTCAGTGTCGTGAAATGAGTACAAACCTGTATTGCTAGGATATTTTCTTGCCCTACATGTTTCGTGGCCTTCATGCCACCTCCTCAGGGGCCATTAAATCCAATTACTCCCTATGAGAACCAAACCAGATTACGATGTTGACCCCGTAACCCCAAAGTCCCGATAATTTTAATTGTTTTAATATATTTTTTTGTTAGTGTTCAACAAAAAAAGGTCCCATTTCAATGAAATTTTTGTGAAAACATACATTGCCCGAAGCAAAATACCAAGTTCGTTACCTGGCAGAATCCATCAAAGGGTAAACTCGTAAAAAATACTACCTTAGTGGTTATGCGTATACATGTTTCCAGATGAACTTTGTACCGTTGACTTTAAAGGTGACATCGTTACATTATTCAAAAATTTGAGATTTCAAGATATTTTATTTTAATATACTTCTTCCGGATATAGATGGACTTTATATGTCCATGTCATATATATGGATTTTAGCCCCCTTTTAGAGGATTTATTTTTGTTTGGACATGGTCCTTACGGCTTAAGGTTCGCACAGGCATCAAAGTGGATGTGAAACCGCCAGGACAATTTTAATAAAAATTAATAGTATGTAAAAGTGGTTTATTTTATCATTTGAACTTCTGCCTATTTTGTAAAAATCATTGAAAAAGTTGGATCATTTTTAGGAATCGCTATTTATTTGCATTGGCTAACCAAATCCTACTTACTTATTTTGGATAGGTTTGGGCAAGGAATAGAACTTAAAAAAAATATTTGTTGATAGTCTTATAAGACTTATTGCAGTATTTTTCTGCAGACAAATGTTAAGAAATCGTTGAGAGGGGATACTCCCCTCTCTCAAGTTTATTAAATTTCCTACAAAATTAGTTGATATGCAAATTTTGATGAGTCTTTCAGTTGAAGAAAACTATTGAGCTACTATTCGTTTTTCAATTCAATTACCATGAATTTCAGGTATATTAGTCAGGTCATCATTGAAGCTTCATTTTTTAAAAAAATGTCCTTGCAAGGTTGGGATTTGAACCCAGAATTTCCTGTTTTACACGCGAGTGCGTAGCCACGTTGTGACGTTTATGTGTAGCATTTCCTCTATTAGCGGATTTGCCGAGTAGCAATATTAAGTCTCGTAATATAATTGGCAACGCACCCATAAAACGAGAAATTCTCTGTTAGAATCGCAGCCTCTTGAGACAATTTTTCCTAATAAATAATTATGGTATTGTATATCGTCCAGTGTATTTTTACAGCGGTTCAATGGAAATCCTTCTTCAAATTTAAGTCATGACTATATTTTCGTAGGAATTATAAATAGTTACACCGGATATTGTTTACAGCTTTTCTAAATTGGAAACATCCTTGAAATATCTACAATGCCGAGCTGTAAGACAATTCCGAAGAATGAGCTTCTTAAGGAGCTATTAGATGCCATTGGGTGCCATCCCGTCAGCATTGCTCCCTGCATTCTTTGGAGATGGACCAAGAAGTATTCTACAATTACCGGGCTAAACGGCCTAGAAAATAGAAGGTGTATTATTAAGTCAAGACTCTTCTCGGAAGCACATTGTAATCACTTGGTAAAATAAGTATTACTCCTAGAAAATATTAAAACAAAATATCATTATAGAACATTTTCTCTTTTCTTGAAAATACACTTTCTTCGCCCATACTCATGAAAATAATGTTTCGTTATGATTTCTCTAAATGCAAATTTTATAGACTTCCATACAAGGATTTTCTAAAAATAAAAACATATTATTTTGTCTGCAAACATTAATTAATTTAATGAATTATGTATACAGAGCGTTAAGAAGTATTATTTAGAAAGCAAAATCACTATTTTCTTTTTTTTTTTTTTTTTTACGCATCGACTGCTAATATGGGCGTATATGGTAATAATGTTTTGGGGGGGGGGGGAGGGGGGAGATGGCTGGGACCATTTTTGGGGTATGGAATACTAACAATATAGAATTTGGGATAGTTTTAGCCAACTAAAACGCTATTACACCCAAAATAAAATATTTTTTATGGACTAAGTGATCTTATTCAATTTAGTTTTAATAGTTTTATGACACATGTTTACCGATCACTGCAGCCCCCTCAGCCCCCCCCCCCTTTTACACGACCATGACTGCTAAGATTATTAGCACCGTGAATATTGTTGTATTTTTAACATATTAAGAAACGACTTTTATTAGGCCCTTTTTTTTATACAAGGCTAATTTATATATAATTTACATCTAACTCTAATGCTAAAATTTTTATATAGAAATTTGGTTAGTTCCTTTTAACATATTGCATAACTAACATTAAACCTAAATCTAAGCCTAAAGTGAATATTTACATATTTCCTTTTCAACACATAGATGTAATATGGTTTTTTCAGGTATTTCCTAAAGTAATATTATGTAGTTGAATTTTCTTAGTCAAATTTAGAGTTTATCAAACGTTTTGTGAAAAAGAAAAGCACTAACGAATCCGTTTCATCCAGTAATTATAGATCATTTATACAAAGATAGTCAATGTTTTTTTCTTTGTTTTGAGCCATTGGTAATTTTATGTAATTATTTTGCTCGGTAAAAGCCTATTTGTTGAAGTCTTTTAAAACTTTTTTACTGGTATTTTTCCATCCCATATGAAATATCAGAAAAGTGAATGTATCTATCGTTTAGTATGTTACATCCGTACTCTACTGAAACGTACTGTCAAAAAAATTACTTTACTAAAATCTCATGAACTTACTACAGACATTTACTAAAATTGACAAAACAACGTACAAACACATTTTTTCGTTATGAATAATTTATCACTCAAAATATAGGATTCACTTCGTAGCGAAAAATATAAATAAAACATAATTTAGACAGCTATCATGATGAAGTAATGCGTAAGCGGTTTCCATCATGATCGCTAAGAACAAGGGGGGGGGAGGTTTTTAGTCGGTTGGAGTCCGACACTATCTGGTTTTCTCCTTGCCAGGTGTCCATGATGGATTTTCCTCCTACCTTAAAAAAAAATAAATAAAAAAAAAATAAAACATAATGTAAGTATATACACACTTAATATACACATAATGTAATGTAATAATAAATATATACACACACACATATATATATATATATATATATATATATATATATATATATATATATACAGGGGGATTCAAGTCTAAGTAGCCAAACTCTAGAAGTTGATTCTGGACATAAGTTTCAACAAAAAAGTTCATTTGATGTATGGTCCGATTCCGTAGTGAAAAGCAGTTACGTTCAATTTTCTGTTTTTTCTTTTTTTTTTTAAATTGTTAATTGAATAAGAAAGGGTTGCTCAAAAACTGTTCAACTCAATTAAATTCTATGTATGCCATAATAAAATGCACAGCATTTCCTTTAAGAAAGCAGTGATTTAATTCACTAAACCCATTGATAGAAGATACTTGCTGGACGTACAATAACGCACTTTTGTTTTTCTCGATGAATCAGAGGTTTTTCGCAATTTTTCCGCCCCTAACGGACTACAGATTTACAACTAACAGGAAAACTTCTACATCTAGTAAGCATTAAATCTCTGCAAATGAATTGTAAGTTTATTGAGGGATATGTTGAACAATTGACTCTCTTTTGTCAAAAAATATAAGATGGAGTTGTGTTACTTTCAAATACCTTGTGTGAAAAAATAATGGGTTACTTTTTTTTTTTATTGGCCAAACTGTAGGAATCCATTGTCCAGTCCGGAAAAAAACCCAAAAGTAACTGAAAGAAATGTGTGGAAAAGTTTTCTATTTGAGAGATATGTCACATTTTTATTTTCCAAATTTTCATTAATTTACCTGGCACTCTTTGGCTCCAGATGGACTGCTGTCCGGCACACAGAAGCAGTGAACCTATTTTTACTCATAGTAATAGATTTATCCAATAATGTCTTCAAATTTCAAACTGAGATACCCGAAATAAAAAGTTAATATCTGTTATTAGTTAATATCTGTTGTTACATTTTATTTTATTTATTTTATTTTTAAATACATTTGTTCTAAACTTAAATTTAATAGAATTATGTGTGAATCTATTCTTGTTACCTTGGTTACCACTATACCATATATGTGTGTGTATATATATATATATATATATATATATATATATATATATATATATATATATTCTTACGCCATACGCTTGCTGCTTCTAGCTAAGGAGTACGGAAACGAGCTAAAACAAAGAATGGAGAAATATAATAGAAACTAAAGAAGCCCTAGCAAGAATTTCTAGATTCACTGAATATTTGTAGCAATGCCAAGAGATCGGGACCAAACGGACTTTTACGTTTGATTTGTAGGTCAAGTTCGGATGGTAAATATAGATCGATATATATTTTCATGCTCTTCGACACATATAAAAATCTAACAACTTTCTAATGATTTTTTTTTATGTTGAAAAAGAGCCTTGAACAACCTATAATATCTTAAAAATATTAATAGCATCATTATTTAATATTTCCACTGCTCTGACGTACAACAATTATATTATCAAAGGTACCATTATTTAGAAGGAAAACTTTTACGTTCATTTTTTCTTAAACGATAAAAAAGATTATTAATTAGACGGGAGGTTTAATTTCATTGTTCGAAAGAGCATAAATTAATTAGAAAATTGATTTAGGAACATTATTTAATTAAATAATATCTTTTGCGTGATTCTTTAATTAAATTTAAGTTTATCCGAACTGTAGAATTTAATTTAGAAATTTCTCTTTCCATTTTTAAATCAAATTCTATTGTTCGGATGCAGTTCAATCTAATTAACAAATAACATAAGGGATAATCTTTAATTCATTTTTTTTTTCAAAAGGTACTTTGATTTAATCAAGAGATACCTAAGGTCCATTATTAAATCAAATTCTATATTTTGGGTGCACTTCAATTTAATTAACAAAAAACGTACGGGACAGTTTAAATTAAATTTTATAGTTAGGATGGATTTCAATTAAATGAACAATTAACTTAAGGGTCAGTATTTACTTAAATTCCCTTTTTCTAATATTCTTTCATATAATGAAAAGATACGTCAGAAACATTATTAAATTAAGTTCTATAGTTTGGACGCACTTGAATTAAATTAGAAAATAACTTAAGGAATCCTATTTTAAGTCGTCGTTTTAGCATAAATACTAAACTGGAAAAAAGCGTTACAAAAAAGTGTCTGCTGGCGTTCGCGCGTGTGCGGTGGCCATGCACGAAAAAGAAGAGTGTATGTTATACAGTACATTACATAGGTTTGTCAGTTGGACCTAAAGCATGTTTATTTTCCTGAATTTGAGCAAAAGGCTCTATACGATTTTTTATTTAAATATATATATATATATATATATATATATATATATATATATATAAATAACTACATTACAAAAATCAGATAATAGACTAACTAAATTTTTGGCTACACAAATCATAGGTCGTAAAATTTACTGATACAAAGCATGGACTCGTATTTTCGAGAAATATAATTGTACATTAGAGGCGGGAAATGTTGAAAACTGGGGGAAAAACTGGGATAAAATTATCGAAATCATGTTGGAGTCAGAGGTCTCGAATCAGAGTACTTTAGCAAAAGCTTCATGTTATCATAAAACATTTAGTATGCTGGATTGGAACCTATCAGATAGCGCTAACTATAAAAGGTTTACTAATCTGAGAATGGTTAGTATCCTGTTTAAAGCTAGGGGAAGCTTATTCTATTTGAACTATAGCCCAGATAGGGATGAGCCTGCTAGATTGTGTTCAATGTGCAATTCAAAACAAATTGAAGATAATTTCCATTTTATTGCATCATGTTCAATATTAGGGGATATTCGTTATAATTATCTTGGAAAGCGACAGCTGACACAGAGTGAGTACATAGAATATTTAAACGGCAAAAATTGGAGTATCTTCTATAAATATTTAGAGAAAGTATGGAGCTATAGGAAAGAGATAATTGGCTACTTCAACTTTTGATTTGTAAATTTACATTATGAAACTTATATTTTTCTCATAAGAGTTATAAAATAAAAGCATGATAATGTCCTGTTAAAATGTATAGCTTTAGTAATTTGTTTTTGTTATTCTTGTTGATTGAAAGCGTGATATAGTTTTAATTGCATGTTGTTATTTATCTAGTTATTTTTATTATATATTTTCTGAACAACGGCATATGTAGGTTAATATAATATATATATATATATATATATATATATATATATATATTAAAGTTTTTTTTCTATTGTACTATATATTTAATTTTAATAACTTTAGAATTTGTTTGATTTTAGCATGTTCTTTTCTTTGATTTGGCAGCACTTCTTGTGATTTTATTAAATGCTTGGTATATTGTTTACACTGCTTGTTATTTTATTTAATGCTTGGTATATTGTTTACACTGCTTGTTATTTTATTTAATGCTTGGTATATTGTTTATTAAGAGCTTGCTTTGATTAGAATCGGTAATTGCTGTTGTGCTGTTACTAAGCTTAGCATGATCCTAGTAGAACTAGCTACAACCTGGCAGACGGGTTATACCCATTGTCTTAGGCATTAAGCTTGTTTGTTTTTGCATGTAAATTTTTGTCGCTAAATAAATGCTCTTATTCATTCATTCATTCATTCATTCATATATATATATATATATATATATATATATATATATATATATATATATACACTTTAAAATGGGGCCACATTAGTACAGTGTGGTGAAATAGGTTCAAACCTATATTGCTAGGATATTTTCATTTTTTTTAATATATATATTTATTTTTATATATCGGAATATATAACTTTGCACTATTTGCGCAAAATTAGACGCTTTGGTATCTGTTAAATAAAAATATCCTAGCAGTATAGGTTTGATCCAATTTGACCCCACTCTTAAAATGATACCCATTGTACGGTAACGTTTTACCTTCCATAAAAACCAGTCAGCTATAAGGAAATAAAACCACCTTGATATTAAAAAATAATTTATTTTTGTGCTAAAACAGTTTACATTTATCAAAAATATATCAAAAGGATATTTTGTAAATTGTCTTTTTTCAAATTGGTACCCGATTTTGTAAACAATTACCAAATGTTTTTTTATTATATGTATTATCTTAGGCGTAACAGGAATTGTTTGTTGTTGACAAAATCTCTTTTCATCGAATTTTGACTTTTGAATATGGTACCCAAAAGTCAAAATAAATCCTCTCAACATAATCGGTTGAGCAAATCGAGTATACCAGTTTAGAAAATTAAATTTTTAAGCGATTAAAATATTTTTATTAGTATAAAAAATATATTCAGAAGAACAAAATAGATTTTTTTTTAAATCTCAAGGTGGTGCAGCGAATTAAGAATCAAAATTTGCCTATAAAAGCAAAATTTAAATATCTGTTTGAATGTCTGAAGACAGCACGTGTACATGTAGAAACAATACTAAGTGAATGTAAAGGAGAATCTGCCCGAAGAGCACGTGGAAGCTGTCAAGAGGAAGGATGGGCACTCAGATCCCTGAAATAATACAACGAGCACTATCCATCAGAACAAACATACAACATTGTATCTACTTTTAGTCCTTCAATATATACCATTTTATAAATATCATATTTGAAACGTTATCTATCTCTGTAATTGATTGCTGAATTCTGTTAGAACCAGAATCCGTGTAGTCGCTGGAAATAAGGCTATTAATCCACAGTCTCAAGTTGTGGAGATGAAGACACTAGTCTTCTTGAACTAGTACGCTTGAACAGAACATATGGAGTGCTTGTCGGACAGCGTTTGACCAATTCTTAGGTGTTACTTCATTAATCCTAACAATGTTAGCTGACGGTCAAAACATTTAACCACGGGGCACAACAGAGACTAAAAAAAAGTCCGACTGCCAGCAAAGGAGTAGAAGCAGTTATTGGTAGGTTTTGATCTTTCGTAAAAAATATAAAATGACTTCTAAAAGAGAAGGAAGATTTAAGGCGCCACAAAAAGAAACTGATAGTATTCTCGGAAATTACTCCTCCCACCTTCTCAACGTTCGCCATGGGAAACACTGTTACCAATGCGTTTCTCATTTTCATACCTCATTTTATTAACATAACACATAATTTTACTATTTTATTTTTTTTTTTACGGCGCATCGACGTCTAGGTCATTAGTGCCGACGTCCAGGGTGCAACAAGAAATATTACAAACTACAATTCAATTGCATTATGTAATTTGATACAGGTTACTTGCTCAAGCCTGAGGTGTCCCCAGTTGTCACCTCCCTAGCTTAGGGAGTATTCTAGGATGACCTGGAGAATTTTACTATTAAATACAATTAAAATATGTCCAACTCGCATCGTGTCGTCTTAGCGCGTTTCCGTACTTTTTCCTAGTGACATTTCGAAAGCTTAGAACAGAAATAAACAGTTTTTTTTTTCTTTTAGTAGGTATTTCGTCATCACAAAGCACAGGAAACTGACAGTATCCAACATACACAGAAGCGTGAATATATTCTAGATAGGATAGGGCTGTTGCCTTTCCAAAGAAAATCCACCACCCATAGTGGGAATTGAACCTTGGACCACTGGAACGGTGTGTTAAGTGCTCGCGGCCACCGGGCCACCATTTTTTTTTTTTTTTTAATTATAGGCAGTATAATATATAGTGCAGTATAAAGTGAATGTAAGGACTACCTTATGTAAGAAGTTCTGGTAGGTCGCATGGAATGATGAAATCTATCTAAAATAATGGACCTTTTTTTTTTAGGATTTTAGTTAGGATTTCTGAAGATTGACTGATGATATTGTCCCTTATCCTCTTATCTAATGATTATGAAATATGATTGAATATGGAATTACAACCTGCGTGATCTGAACCCGCATGTCCTACGTGGGAAATGTTACATCCTAACCATTATTCTTACGGAAATACCCGAGTATTGCCTATTACCCGAGAATGGAATCCGGAGCCGGTTCAGACAGGAGGTGCCCACGTGACAAGAAGGCCGCACGAGGACGGCTGTAACCGATCCTGCCAACGCATCAATGGAGAGGCCTGGCCTGGAAGGCTGCTGAATGGGAGAACCCCTAAATATAGTCCTGGAGGAGTGGGAGGGGGAGAGAGCGGGAGATTAGCGACAGAGCCGGTAGATGACGGCCTAACTCTCGACTCGGCTTTTTGATAGCCCGCCCGCTCCTGGCTAGGGGGGGGGGTTAATATTTCCTTGAGCATGTTAAAAGCTGGCAGGCGATCCTCCATTCAAGCTGCTCATTCAGATTTCCCCAATCGGCCCAGCTCACCTGCTCCAGCGCGTTTCCTCACTAAATCCTATATCGGGACTCCACTCGACCGATCTGTCCATCGCCTCCGTGAGGAATTGCTCCAAGACAGTTATAGAAAAATATTCTTCTAAATGGGTTGTATAACCTGTTCGTTATATCAGCCAAAGCCATCTCAATTATTGTTACGAATTCACCATTCCAAGTTGTAATTGGGCTAGTAGAACAGTTTTGGAATAGCTTCACCGGACCTATTCAGGTTTCTCCCGTAGATTCTCCTATGTTATTGTGGTAGCCCAGAATAACATCGCATAAAATAACATCCGCATGTTGTGTAGAGGAAACTCACAGGATTTCATTGGTAAAACTCGGAAACACTTCTTATATCAGATATGGGCGTATATAAGGGGGGGTTGCAGCCCCTCAGCCCCTCCCCCCTCCCAAAAGTCTGTTTTTTTTTTCAGAACATTTCATGTGCAATCTATTCTCCACTCCTGCCTTTGCACAGGATACCCTATTCTCCACTCCTGCCTTTGCACAGAATATCCTATTCTCCACTCCTGCCTCTTGCACTGGATACCCTATTCTTCACTCCTGCCTTTTCACAGGATACCCTATTCTCCACTCCTGCCTTTGCACAGAATATCCTATTCTCCACTCCTGCTTTTGCACAGGATACCCTAATCTCCACTCCGTCCTTTGCACAGGATACCCTATTCTCCACTCCGTCCTTTGCACAGGATACCCTATTCTCCACTCGTCTTTCTTACAAATGTTTCGACATGCTTGACTCCTGCGTTTCAGCAAATAGAAATTGGTAGGGAATTCATAAAAATCTGTCAGCCAAAAATGAAGAATTCTCCAATGATTTCTCATAAGAGACAGCTCTTCGTTTCATTTGTGTCGTTGATATCTGTCAGTCGACTACTAATGTTTTAAGTTTTCTATGTCTGTTATGTACAGTTTTGTTATCATTTCTATTGAAAAATATTGGTTAGACCTTTCATGAAATAATTTATGACCTTAAATAGGTGACGGTTGTAAGAGTCCGCCCGGACCCTCGCCTCTACCTGATAGAAAAATGACTCCCTGGACTTGTGAAGGTTCGCTCTAAAAACACACTGCTTACTGTTTCTTATTTTATTTTACCATAATACTAATTTTACAGATAAATGTAATTAAAAAAAATCAATTAAAAAGTAATTTAAAAAAAGACAAAAATCCGTTCAAAAGAACAAATGAAGCTCATTTGAAGATTTAAGCACGTAATTTCTCCGATCGACATCGCCTAATCAAAAATCGCTTCAGAATCTGTTTTGTAGAGCATTTAGTATGCTTTCGAATGGTAACCTTCCGCTTACCAAGATTTCGAACCGTTTTCGAGATATTAAGGAAAATATACGAAGTTCCTAAAACCTTTCATGTCTATAAATAAAATATTTTGTTCTAATCCTTTCTTAACTCCAAAAGGAACCAAAATTTAAACATCTTTTTTTATATGAATTTCAAATATTCAGAAAATATTTTAACTTAATCCGATGTAAGTACCCAAACCATAAACTTCATTCAACAAATATTTTGCCACATTAGCTAAAAGCTATCGCCTTAAAAATGGGCCCATTCGTTTTTCTAGGCAAATAAACCTATTAAACGAGCACTTACAAGCATATGAAGTAAGCGCAACTATTTTTTTCGCGCGAATTTCGCCCCAAAATACATGTTCCGGTAGACGGATTCTGTTGGTTAACGAACCTTACTTTTCAAATTAGACGATAGATTTTTGTACTAAATTTCATCAAAATCAGACCATTCTAAAAACTGTTGCCTTACTGCAAAGCTTTTTAACGGAACGGAGTTCCTTCTCTTTATTCTATCTAGTTACAATTTTTAGATACGATAACTTTGTGCAATACCTGCGACTTGGACTGTCTTGGTCTTACTGTATAAAATGTGCGCACTCACACGAAGTGTATCTTGGCTTTGGCTGGTTAAAGCCCACAGAAAATAGGGCCCTCCTATTTTGTTCTGGCAGAAAAAATAAACGCCGACCTCTTGCCCAAGACCAATTTGGCTCAAAGATATAATAATAGTTATCCGAGGAATTATTAGAAGACCAGCGTCACCAAAACCTAATGCTCACCTCTATTAATGCATTATGCAGCCGGATCCATGGGCCTTACGTCAAGATGTCGCCGTAGGTTTAGTTTAAATTTACCCAAGCTTGCAGCTGGCACTTGATACTTGTAAATTACATTCAGCTACTTTAAAGTTCCTTTCAGATAACAAAAAAAGAATTTAGCCAGGACGTAGGAACTATCAAAATCAATAAGCTTTATTTACAATATTTACATATCATACAATAATCTATAACATGTACAATAAACATAAACATATTCCTTCTTATTTATAGGAATTTCTTTGATTTTAATTGTTTTTGAAATTGTTGGGAAAATTTAAAAAACCCAAAACATTTATAACACTATGTTTAATTACATTACACCTTGTCAATCAAGTAATATGTGTTTTGTTCGTCTGAGTACGTATCTAGTTAGTGATGGTTCGTCGTAGTGGTGTTTGCTATGTTTGGGTTAACGGAATGTGTTACTTGTCCAAAAAATATTTCGGTAAGTTTGTATATGTATGGAACCCTCACACAAGACTGAAAAGATAAGAACTGAACAAAATATACGGACTACTTAGACGACTCCTTGGATCCTCATCTAAATTATCGATTCATAACAAACTTACAATATATAACAATTAATAACGACCCATATGGACATACGGACTTGAACTCTGGGGTACTGCAAAAACATCCAACATGAACAAAATACAGGCATTCCTGTCAAAAGTCCTTCGTAAAATTTTAAATGTATCCAACAAAACCCTACAAAATGACCTTAACATCACATTTGTCCTTGACCCTGCTAAAACCCGTTTCCAAATGATCAATTCCAAATTGTCTTGCCATCCTAATCCTGACGAGCTATCCTTATCTTCCCAATCCATCCAGACAATCCTCCCAGGCGGCTCAAGAGACAGTGACCCCGAGACAATTTACTCAGCTGTCCTTATCATGACCATTAAAATTTTTATTGAGACATCTCTGGAAGTGCCAACAATGGTTGTCTTCTTCCATATTTTGTATTTTTTTTTTGTACTTTTACCGTTTTTGTCAACTTGTACATAATATCTGCATCAACAAACTTGTTCATTGTACTGTTAATAATTTGTACAGATTTTAAATAAATAAATACAAATACAAGTTTGTATATGTAGTCTGTTATTGTGGCTATTTCTAGTTCCTCGTGTATGTCTGTGATCTTTGTGTATTTTGGATAATTATTTATTATTCGGAGGCAGCAGTTTTGTTTAATTTGTAATTTTTTATAGTTTGTAGTTGATGTGCATCTCCATATTGCGCAAGCATAACAAAGGACTGGGTGGATGAACCTTTTGTAGATTATCATTTTTTTTAAGTTTAAGCGGGTTAAGTTTTGAATTTCTAGTGAAATAAGGATACATCATATAAAGTAAATTTTTAGCGGCTTCGGTTTTATTGTTTATGTGTTTTGTGAATGTTAGGCCTCTATATAAAGTCACTCCTAAATGCTTAATGTGCTCTGTCCATGAAATACTGTGGTTTACAAGGTCATGGACATAGTTTGCTTGGGATATTTGGGCGTCTGTTTTAGAGAGGTTTATTTTTATTTTCCTTTTTTTTTACAGACTTTGTGAATTTTCTTGTAGCTTTTAGCGCGGTTCCTCCCTCCCTTCATAGGGAGGAACCCCGCTTATAAGGTTGATCTCATCAAACAATCCGGAAGTGCCGACTAGAAAATTTCGCGTTTCAGAACCCCTAGAGACCGAAAATAACGGTGGTTCAAATTTATATATATATATGTGTCTGTCGATTTTTGGCGTCCCTAATGGTCCGATTTTGATGAAATTTGGTACAAAAATCCGTCGTCCAATTTTAAAGGTCAAGTTCGTTAACCAGCAATATCCGCCCACTGGAAGATGGCGTTTGGGGCGAAATTCGCGCATAAAAAATCGTAACGCTTACGTTTTTAAGTTCATATGCTTGTAAGTACTCGTTTTATAGGCTTCTTGGGCTAGTAAAACGAATGAAACCATTTTAAAGGCGATAGCTGTAACCGTTTCTGAGAAAATCGGAAAAAAGTTGTTAAATCAAGTTTTTGGTTTGGTTACTTAGAATCATGGGATTCAGTTGAAACATGTTTTGCATGTTTGAATTTCCTCAAAACTAACATGTTAAACTTTTGATATTTTCCAATTCATTGAAACGTATGAAATAAAGTATCGGTAGAAGAGGATTCTAGGGCCTGGCAGACCCGACCAGGTAAAGCCATAAAACCCTTTGAACAAAGGCCGAGGAAAATATTATCTGTTTCTATTCTAAGCTTTTCAAATGACAATAGGGATATGAACAGGAACCGCGCTAAGATGATGCAGTTCCTGCGAGTCGGACTTTTTCTGTAGTCTGTTTGTTATGATGTCTATCCAGAATGAGCTAGTGTATATGGCTGTGCCGTTGATGTATATATTGAGTAGGAACTATATCTGCATAGCGTGTTTTCGTGAACTTCCCTACTTCTCGCTATAAGGAGAAAAGCTGCTTATAACACAATCCTGGACGTGCCGACTAGAAGCAGAACTTATAGATCACAAAAATAACGGTGGTTCAAATTTTTACTTATATATCTAATTGGCTTTTCGATTTCTAGCTGCCCCAAAAATGGAAACCAATATTTGGTAAAGAAATGCTTCGCCTAATTTGAAATGTCAATTCCGTTAACCGTCAGAATCAGTTATGGCTACATCTGCGGCAGTTTTTGAGAATGCTCAATGAGGGTTTCCTATCTGATTTTCAGTTTGGTTACACAAAAAGGACAAATTCCGTTGAAAATGTTTCCCGGCGATAAACAACCATCTAAACTAAGATATTTAAATTTTGATTATGTTGGGAGTTAAGGAAGTTTTAGATTATTTTTTTGTTTTATAACAGACACGGACAATTTTTAGGTATATACGTATATTTGCTTAAATATCTCGAAATCGGGTTGGAAATCGTAGTAAGTAGGCAGTAACTATTGGAATGCTTACGGAATATTCTAAAAAAACGGCTTCTAAGACATTTTCCATGAGAAGATCTCAGCCGGATTTTTTTAATTTTAGCGTACATTTATTATTGACAACGAATTTTAACCTGTTCTCCTTAAACTGCTCTTACTGCTAACCTATAGATAACGGGTTATCTCTACGTTATCTGTTTCTTGACACTGGTTCGGAACGCCCAAATGTCAAGAAACATTGTATTTTGATTACTTATCAATTACTGAATAACTTATAGTATGGCGGGAACCGTGCTATAGTAAACTGTAGCGTTAATTTTGACGATACATGATTTAACACAATAAAATAACTACTTATCTGCCGTGATGAAACACGGGTATTTAGCAAGTATTGTATAGATATAATTTGAGTGAATTTTATCTAATCTATATATATGAAAATCACGTGTCTGTCTGTTTTTCTGTTTGTTTGTCCCTTATACAAATCCACACCGTTTGACCGATTTTGACCAAACTTCGCACACAGGTACGTATTGATACGGGAAATCTCCTAGGCTAGGCCAAAATTGTCAAATTTCAAAATTTGGTTAAAAGGTCAAAACTATTGTTCAAGAAAAATTGGCTACACTGAACCATTCAGATTTTGACGGTCATTTTGAACAATGTCTTACATTTATTTGTTGATGTTCTTGATAATTAGAATAACTCGAACTCATTGATGACTTTACATCATGATGAAATCATTTAATGCAGTTTATTTCAATTTTAATATCAACAGTCACTGTCTAACTAAGGAGCGCTGGCCTTTCTTTGTTAAGAGCTATCTACTCGCAGGATATGCTGCTGGCCTCTGTCAGATGTTATATGAAATGCTGTGGTACTGGCCTCTGTCGGGTTTTTTCAAAACTGCTGTGGTGCTGGCCCCTGTAGGCTTTCTCAGGTGTAGCATGGCACACCGGGTTACAGCTAGTTAAGAAATAAAAATTATCAAGTTGTTTGTATTTTATTTATAACTAGATTTATGGTGAGTGCCAAGTATGGTCAAAATCGGACAAACTGTGTGGATTTGTATAAGGAACAAACAGACACGGGATTTTATATATAGCATTTCCAAGTCTATTTGAACCTTTTCCAAGTCAACTGTAACCTTTTACAAATCAAATGTCACCCTTTCGAAGTCATCAGCAACCCTTTCCAATTCAAATGTAACCCTTTCCAAATGAGTTGAAACCCTTTCCAAACCAAATGTAACGCTTTACAACTCAATTGTCACCCTTTTTATTTAAATTGTAACCGTTTCTATTTCAAATGTAACCCTTGAAATTTCTTGCTATATTACTTTTTTTTTTTTAATATTATAATTTTTGTTATTATTTCAATCTATTATTGGGACACAACATTAAACGAGTGAAAATGAAATGAATACAATTTTCCAAAATCAATGATTTTTCAGTTGTTTCAGTAATGAAGGGTGTAAAAAAACATATTTTCATGATTTATCCCGTTGAGTTTTGAGGCCCTCAATTCGTCCATTACCCATTACGGCAAATTTGCAAAAAATTTCAAGGGTGACAATTGAAATGGAAACGGTTACAATTGAAATAAAAAGGGTGACAATTGAGTTGTAAAGCGTTACATTTGTTCTGGAAAGGGTTTCAACTGATTTGGAAAGGGTTACATTTGAATTGGAAAGGGTTGCTGATGACTTGGAAAGGGCGACATTTGATTTGTAAAAGGTTACAGTTGACTTGGAAAAGGTTCAAATAGACTTGGAAATGCTATATATAGATTATAATTTTATTTTAATCATCGGAATCAATCAACATATTTTATAATTATTGTTAACTTCCCGGGTGTCCAGTTCTAGTTAGTTATACAATACTCGCTAATTAACCTGTGTAGACAATAAAAATATAGTTGGAGTAATTATCTGATAATGAGGGATAAATCCAACGATAGAGTAAATAACAACCGAAACAAACAGCTAATTAATGTTTCTAATGATGTTTCCAAGTATATATTGTTGGGTATGTCCTTCAATGAGAGTTTGAAAAAGTAATAATTATTCTACAAAGGACTGGACTGGAGGGTCGGGTGGAGACGGCGCAAAGGTTGGGGGGGGGTCCAGTTCAATATGACCCAAATAGAGAGTGGATTCAATTGAAATATAGAATTATTTGAGAGCGGGATGAGGCCAGGGTAGATTTAATGGAGAACAAGTGGCCAATTAGATGTGGTCCTGCTTCAAAGAGGACCCAACCCTCTCGACTCCATTCAATTCCATGGGAGGAGCCCGGCTCTGACGGAAAAAAAAATAATGAAAAAAGACAGGATATTATTACAAAAAGTTTATCTACAGTTAGCTGATTCGTTAAAAGAGGCCACTTTATCAAATATCCATAAAGAGACTGATGGGCTCGAGAAGTTTGCGGCGGCTTGAAGCTGGGGGTTGGAGAAGTTGGGGCTTGTTTTGCATCCGGAGTCCCCTGAACTGATTATACTGCTTCGTAACACACCGATATAATTATAAAAGGTTAACTGTAGGGAGCTAAGGGGGCACAAAGTGCTTTATAGGGGGCAACTTCATCTAAATTGCATAACATTTAATGCACGGTCGGGCCCAGGGACTCTCTCTCTCTCTCTCTCTCTGTAATAATTGTGTTAGCAACTCCTCTTGGGCCAAACACGGGATTGTGACACCCGATATCCCTATATCCTGGCCCTTTAAATATTCACCGGCTTCCTATACTTGAACCTCTCGTCCTATTAAAGTTGAAGAGAGACTGATTCCCTACTCCACCGATATGGATCTGTTGAGGACATTAATTGTCTGTATATTGGTCAGAAGGTCCCAACAATAAATAAATAATAGTCGTGGTCATATAATAATAAAATAAATTAAAAAAACTTTATTCCTCTTGAATAAATAAAATAATAAAACTTGACTTCAATCAATAAATAAAATTATAAGGCGACTTTCAATAAATAAATTAAACAAATGGCACTTACGTACTAGTTGCACCGATCTCGAGAAGTGGGTCTCATTCAGGGATCCGGATCATGAAATGTGAACTCAAATGAAGCGTTTCTATTGTTTCATTCCTATGGGCAATTCCATTGGCATTTCTTTCTTCCGTTCTAGTCATCGTTTTGTGTTCACTTACTGTTAGATTTATCTTTTTTACAAATTATTTATTAGTTGTTTAACTTTTATTGTCCTTTGTGCTGCTCTTTCGGCTGGGAAAATGAGTATTTTGGATTTACCAACGACTGAAAAAGTACTCTTTTGAAGCAATGTTAAATTGCATATCGACCCATTTTCCTCCGAAAAAACAGTGATCTATATTACCAACGAGTTGGATTAACTAAAGTTTAGATATAACCTTGAGCGAGCGTAGCGAGCGGAAAGGCATAGCAATTATGAAATTAACATAAGTGTTAATGTTATATAATCTAGGAAATTAGTAGCACTTATGTTAATGGCATAATTGCTATGCGTTGCTCAAGGTTACATCGAAACTCTAGTCAATCCAACTCGTTGATAATAATAATACATGGTCTTGGTGCCATAAATGTTCGCCATATTGCCTGATCCGGATCACTGATTGGGGCCTTAATGGGAGCCACCTCTCGAGATCGGTGCAACTAGTACGTTAGTACCAAACAAATAATTGATCATAAATAAATAAACGTTCATAAATTATAATAAGAGTTCAGTAGCTGGGTATGACGTCACTTGGGCTCATGTGCAGATCTCCATGCGGAGAGCCGGGAGTATGGACCTTGCTGGTACTCCTTGTACCGAAGAAGGTAACCGAACAAGCTGCCTTCAATCTAGTAACATGTTCAGTACTTGCGGGAAATCCCAGTACACCGAGATCTTGAGCTGGTTTCAGTGCTTTTCTATGAGCAGGTAGCAGAACATAAAACGCCAGGGAACGATACTTCGCTTGATCTGCTGAGGTGCCGAATCCTTCGGTTTTCTGCTCACTATCTAGACACTAACTGTATAAACCATTCCCGTGGGAAAGCTCCATAAAAACTTTAGTGCAGCGGGCTTCTCTCCAGCGGAAAAATATCACTTTAAAATAAGATGCGCTACAGATCTAATTGAGTTAGATCATTGTTTCAATCTGGACCTCAGTCATTCTTAATCATTCTCCAAGCAAATGTCGAGGCTCCTAGCGACCTTTTCTTTTATTCTAGATTCGCTTACATCCCAGATACATATATTGATCGCATTTCACAAATAATGTTCCTTTCATCGTGGTACTCGGGCAATCTTCTCCTCTTCCTACCCAGATATTAACTCTAAACCCCCCTCCTCTTATGTAGATTAGGTATACCCATTTAATTTTATACCTTAAAACCTATATTTCTGAGGTCACACATCTATATAAATAAAATGAAGGTTCTCTGTACGTTGTATAAAATCAATCATATTCAGGAAAATCTATATGTGAAACTTTTCGGCATGCTCTTTGGCAGCTAAAATATAAATATACTCAATTACAAACGATAATGGTCACAAGAGTAAAAAACATTTTACGTAATAAAAATTGGCAATAACACAAGTTTTTTTAGGTAGATATTAGGTAAACAGAGATTTTTATGAACAAATCGATCAGTAGATTTATACAGATCATATTTGAGTAAAGTAAAAAAATTAACGCAGGAATTCCGTCATCTTAGCGCGTTCTTTCGTGATAACTGCAAACAAATATAAAAATAGAGGTAACAGATGAAAAGAACCGTTTAAATTAAACAAATCCAACAACGTTTAAGCATTTATTTCTCGGAACTTGACCGTCCCATCGAAAATTTATTAAGATTTCGAATGGTTACTGTCGATTTACCACGATTTCGGTTTTAGAGATATTTAAGAAAATATAAGAAAATCCTAAAACTGATCTTGTCTGTTCATACATTTTTTTTTTTTTTTTTTTAATACTTCCTTAATTTTTAAAAGAAATCAACATTTATAACCTCATATAGAAACGCCCTATTAAATTAGTGAATGAGAATGCATTGAAAATAAAGTTATTATTGAATATATTTATTGTGTGTGTCTGTGTTTATTGAGTGAGTGCGTTTAAGTGAGTGAATATATGTAAATAATATTGTATGTTTAGGCTTAGTTATAGGTTTAAGTTTAACGGTAATTCTGATATATGTTTAAAAAAGAAGAACCGACATAAATAGTCTGCAAATAAATGTCTTTCATTCGAAAATCTAGAATGGTGTTTATGACCTAGGCAGTAAACGCATCAAAAAAAAAAAAAAAAAAAAAATACTTCCTTTACTCCAAATGTAACCAATATTTAAATATCTTAAACTGGACGTATAAGAGTATTTTGAATTAGTTTTGCAGCTCGAAAGCGGTCTACTAAGCACGTCCCTAGCTTGAGGTTAATGTTAATTTATTTTCCCCAATTCTATTCGTTTTTGTTGTAAGACGAATGATTCCGCAAAGGTTTGATTCAGTTGCCTACATTTTTTCTGCGCTCGGAAATTATTAAATATTTTCTCGCCTTTTGTAATGAAATATAAGTGGAAAATTATTTGTTTGAAAGCATTTAATAAAAGCGTTCTAAAAGCGCAGGGACTGTGTATTAATTATTTTTAAATCATGAGATATGAGGGTGAGACAAGACGAAGTCGTAATTAGGAAGTGTGAAGTACGGACAGGGAATGAATGGCCAACAACGGACTGCCTCATCCACAACACTTAAATCCGTTTTAAACCCACGGCTCCAGCCTTCTCCCCTTTTTTTCTCTATTTTTTTAATTGCGCTCGGGCTTTTTGTTTGCCTCTGAAAGGGGTTAGCTCCCCTGAAAAAGGCAAGCTCTTCTGTTCAAACATTGGCACATTTTTAATGAGATAAAACGTATAAACAGTGGCCTCAGTCAGTTTGTATCTCCGTGTCGCCGGCTAACGAAATAAAGGAATTTCTGCTCCGAGACAAAACAGAGGGCAGATCTATTTGTCGAAGGGTCCTTTGCCGCCCTCCCGCTCTGAGGTCCCTTGCCGCTCGGCCAAAAAAACGTAGGGACGAGAAAAGGATAAAAAAATTGCCGTGCTTTTCGAAAAAGACCCCTCTGTTATTCCGCTTTGAAGTATTATTAAGTCCATTTAATTAGTCATTCGTTTTAAACCTTCCATTTCATACAATAGAACTCCGTAGTAAAGTCGCCTGCTGAGGGTGGAATCCGAGATTTTGAACAAATATTCTTCTAATCGCTTTATAAAAATAATAATGGATCCGGAAATACCAGAGAAAACGGATATACAGCTGGATAAATACTCAAGCTTCATAAGTAGAACTGCAACAATGGATCCGGAACTAACGGAGGAAGAATGAATGAAAAATCGTTTTATTTAGATACATTGTCCCTTAAGAATATAATTAAATTTGCATAATAGAGTAAAAAAATTGAAAATAAAAGCCCAACTCTATTTAAGAAAAAACCTAAAGCTATTTACAAAACCTTATATAATAAGATAAGAGCGATGTATATATCGAGTACGTGGATGACTACGTATATCTAGGCCAACTAGTATCTTGACAAGAAAAGAAATTGAAAGACGGCTATCTCTTGGATGGAAGAAATACTGGTCTATGAAAGTAATAATGAAGGGAGACTTTCCAATGGAGATGAAGAAGAGGGTGTTTGAAACCTGTATCCTACCAGTAGTAACATATGGAAGCCAGACCTGGTCGTTAACCAAAGATAACACCAATTGACTACTTACCTGGCAGCGGTCTATTGAAAGAAGCATGGTAAATGTAAACAGGAAGGATCGGATCAGGAATACGACTATAATGAAGAAAACCGACCTTGCATATCTTCTTATATTACCTCATTAAAGAAAGCAAAACGGAAGATGGTCCCAAGAAGTAACAAGGTGGACGCCGTACGACCTGAAAAGAAATAGGGGCAGACAAGCAAAAAGATGGAGAGACTATTTCAATCAAGAGGCCGTACCGCTGTGGTGGAGATTGGCGATGGATCGCCACGCCTCGAAATATAAAGGAGCAGAGATCATGGTGACTCCCGCTTCCCTATAGGCTGTGGTGGAGATTGGCGATGGATCGCCAGGCGTGGAAATATACTGGTGCAGAGATCATGGTGACTCCCGCTTCCCTATAGGCTGTGGTGGAGATCGGCGATGGATCGCCAGGCATGGAAATATAAATGAGCAGAGATCATGGTTACTCCCGCTTCCCTATAGGTTGTGGAGGAGATTGGCAATGGATCGCCAGGCATGGAAAACTAAAGGAGCAGAGATCATGGTGACTCCCGCTTCCCTATAGGCTGTGGAGGAGATTGGCGATGGATCGCCAGGCATGGAAAACTAAAGGAGCAGAGATCATGGTGACTCCCGCTTCCCTATAGGGTGTGGTGGAGATTGGCGATGGATCGCCAGGAAGGGAAATATAAATGAGCAGAGATCATGGTTACTCCCGCTTCCCTATAGGTTGTGGAGGAGATTGGCGAAGGATCGCCAGGTATGGAAAACTAAAGGAGCAGAGATCATGGTGAATCCCGCTTCCCTATAGGCTGTGGTGGAGATTGGCGATGGATCGCCAGGCATGGAAATATAAAGGAGCAGAGATCATGGTGACTCCCGCTTCCCTATAGGCTGTGGTTGAGATTGGCGATGGATTGCCAGGCATGGAAAACTAAAGGAGCAGAGATCATGGTGACTCCCGCTTGCCTATAGGCTGTGGTGGAGATTGGCGATGGATCGCCAGGCATGGAAATATAAATGAGCAGAGATCATGGTTACTCCCTCTTCCCTATAGGTTGTGGTGTCCAGGGTAGTGTAGACTACTACTCCTGAGAAGGAAGGCCTTCGCCAAAATTTGTTGATGATATATATTTCAATGTTTGTTTGTTTTTGTTTTTTTGTTTTTTTTTTAAATTTAATTTGATTATATAATAGTTTAGTTTTGCTAAATTATACTAATTGTAAATATCTGTTGACGAAATAAAAGGCTATTTCATTCATTCATTCATATAATAAAATAAAATATCTCTACATATTTAATCAATCAAGAGAATGAATATGGAGGATAAACGAAAAAAGAGAAAATAAAAAAGAAAATGCGTTGACAAAAAATAATAAATATATAAATACAAAACAATGGAAGGGTTCGGGGCAAAATAGAGGCCAAGCAACATTTTTAACAAAACCTAAATGTAGCTTTTATATGTTGGATATTATGTAGGACTATCAGTCTACGATACCAATGCTACTGAAATATGACTAAAAGCTCTGAATGCTACTTAATCTTGTTGCCCCTAACCATTTCAACTGATATTCCCACATAATATCCAACATATAGCAGCTAGAGTTATGTTTTATTAAAAATGTTGCTTGGCACTATTTTGCCCCGACCCCTTTAATTTTAAACTGACGTCAAACGAAGAAAACAAATGAATCAAAACTTTTGAAGTCTACTCATTTACCTTTCTGGTCTTAGCAAGATTACATTGGTGGTCGATGTGAGGGGATAAAGGTATTAACACATCAAATAAAGGCAAGAGAAAGCAGTGCGGAAAAAGAGATGGCTCAACTAGAATACTTCCAGTAAGAAGTAATGCGGATAAACGGATAGAACTACAAGAATACATCCGAAAGCACGTCAAGGAAGAATACAACGATACAGGTAGAACAACTAGAATGAATCCGAAAGAATGTTAAGAAGGAATGCAAAGGTACGGATAGAACAATTAGAATACATCCGAAAGCATGTCAAGAAAGAATAGAACGATACAGGTAGAACGACTAGAATGAATCCGAAAGAATGTTAAGAAGGAATGCAAATATACGGATAGAACAATTAGAATACATCCGAAAGTATGTCAAGAAAGGATAGAACGGTACAGGTGGAACAACTAGAATGAATCCGAAAGAATGTTAAGAAGGAATGCAAAGATACTGAAAGAACAACTAGAATATATCTGGATGCATGATAAGAAAGAATACAATTATACAGCTAGAACAACTAGAATGAATCTGAAAGAATGTTTAGAAGGAATGCAAGGAAATACACACATAGACATCATTTCCAACAAAAAAAATCATTTGAAGTATTGTTCGATTTCCAAAGGAAAAGGAGCTATGTCAAATTTTCAGTTTTTTAAAGTAGACATATTTTTTATTGAAGACGTTTTTGATTTATTGAGACAGTGCGTTATTAGAAGTCCAGAAAATATCTTCTATCAATGGGCTTAGAGAATTAAATTACAGTTTTTTAAAGGAAATTTGATGTATTTTATGATGGTATAAAGAGAATTAAATTATCTAGAACCGTTTTTGAGCAATCTTTTCTTATTAAATCAAAAATATGTCTACCATAAAAAAAAAACAACAGAAAATTTGACGTAGCTCCTTTTCCCTTCGAATTGGACCATACTTGAAATGAAATATTTTGTTGGAAATGATGTCTAGAATCGCCTCCTAGAGAATCGCCACCACAGTTAATAAACCACAAGCAGAATATATGCGTATTTTACGAAAACCAAAATGTAATAAAATACAAAATAAAATGTTGTGTTAATTTCCCAAGGACCCAAGTCGATCAATAATGTTCCTTTACAATTCTAATAAATTCCTTCGCGAAAAGGGCTTCGTGTAAGAGCCACGTGTAAATTGTCTAAAAGGGAGCGTGTAAGAAGGGGGGGCGCCCAGAATGAAACCATAAGGCTGGATGATAATACGACCGGAATCAATCAACGTCTCACACCCCCCCCCCCTCCCCCACCAAGAGCAGCTTTTCATGTGCTTCTTTAGAAACAGTGTTCGCCTAACCCTCCCAGTCACACTCTATACTACACGCCTTTATTTTCAACATATCTTCGAGCTATTTCAAAATTAAAACGTCTGACTTGCAGGAACTGCATCATCTTCTCCCTAGTGGCAGCGAAACTTAGATCAGAAGCAGTAAATGTTTTGTTTATATTTTATAGTGACCCAATCTTCTTCAATCAATTTTTTTCAAGCGGAAGGCCAATAAAAGGGAAATAACTAAGTTAATTTATTTTATTTGTACTTGCTCTACATGTTTCGCACCTCAGGTGCCTCTTCAGAAGAATAATCAACTTTATTAACACAGAAGTCATCAAATTTCTAATAGTTCCAATAGGGCAGCTTTCAGAAGAAGCGCAAGAAGCAAGGAACGAAGATTCCGGGAGCACAGCACCAGAAAGTGTTCACGTATTGCCACAAATACGGATTTAATTTCAATTTTCATCATAACATCTGATCCACTGATCAATAGCTTCAGGGAAATTCCCAAAAAGAAGGCGTGTCGATAGTGCAGACAGGTTGTAAAGTTGATTCTAGCTCCTAGAGTAGAGCCTCGGTCTTTGTCAAGTCTGATTCAAAATGAAGAACACCTATATGAATCATCTTCAGCAAACGAATCAGTCTGATTTAATAGTTTTACTTTATTATACTATTAAGTAATTTAGTTGAAATTGTTTTTCGTTTAAAATGAAGATATACTTTTGTTTTTAAGTTTTCCACTTATTTTCCGGGCAATCCTCTTTGATTCAATTTTTAATTAATAAAATTGTTTTATTTTAGAATTACATGTCTTGATTGGTCGATACAGATGTAAAATGTATAAAAAATAATTTTGTCCAGCTAGATTCGTGAATCGACACACTGTGGGTCGGTCATAATGGTTAAATGGTTAATAAAACTATATTTTGAAGTAAACATGAGTTTTGAATACCACCGTTTTGGCTTTAATTTTATCCCTTCATCAGGCTATAAACAAAAGTCGAAAGAGCAAGTACTAAACGGGTCTCTACTGGCCTATGCCTTAAATTCTCGTGCGAGAGATCGGGGTTCAAGTCCCGCCTGCAGCACGTTTTTTTTTTTTTTTTTACCTTTGATGAAATTCCTTGAGCCACCATTGATGTTAAGAAAGGGTGGCAAGTTAAAGATAGGCAGCTGTTCATCGCTTAGAAGTCGATGCACCTTAAAAAAAATAATAATATTAATAAAAATAATACAATTTTCTACCCATTCACATTATTCTGTGCGTTCTACGGGTGGATACGGGATCCAGACCGTCCTAGACCACCTAGCTCTAAATCTTAGCCGATTTGAATGCATATTTTTTAAAATGAAAGCTAATAAAATTTAGAACAACTTTGTCAAGTCAGATTTTTATTTTCTGTTTCCCTTGTTTATTAAATGTAACGTGTAAACAAGTTAAATTTTTGTAATTTAACATCAAATAACATTTCATTTTTTATCTAACTTAATATCAGCCCTGATATCGTTTGGCCCCGTTTGGACCTTTGGCCCCACTCTATAGCGGCTTGTATATTATATGTGTCAACGAACTTGACAATTGTACTTGTGATTTATGTACAGATATCAAATATGCAAATAATAAAGAAGAAAAAACTGTATAGCGTAACAGGCTACATATACAAATATGTACTGTATAGCGTAACAGGCTACATATACAAAAACCTCTGGTTCCTAGCGTGGCGAGGTAATCTTTCAGAAAAATAAATAATTTAAAATGTTATTGCGTTTTTCTTAATAAACATAAATTGTCTATAATGACTGAGGTTATCTGTCTAGGCTTTTTTAGGCAACTATATTAATACTTAAAATAATAAAATGCATCTACTGGCTGACCAGTTGCTATTTTGGAAAAAGAAGAAAAAAATGTGTATCCTGCAGATTTTGGTGAGGGTGGGGACCAAGATGGCTTCCTTGGCATATGAAGAAAAGGGGTTGGAACATACAGGATTTCGTCACAAGTGATCCTTTATGCCTCCTCCTCCCACATCCAATCAGATCACAAGCCAAAACTCTTGTTTTTTTCACTTTATTTTAGACGGGGGAGGTCACGTGAAACGAATTAATAAAATTCTCATCTGCACTATATATTTCTGGCCCATCCTAGATAAATTGTCTTTTTCTCTCATGACATTTTAAATATTTCACTTAATGTACCGTCTTACTGTTGGGGTGGGGATATAATAAGAAAAATTTCAGGTGGTGGTGTATCCTCAGCTATATTTTAGAATTTAAACTCCATGTTATAAAGTTATTACTCTTTTCCTCTTTGGCGTTCGTTCAAATGAAATAATTAAAGCGAATGAGGATGGCGATTAATATTCGAAATTACAACATTTGTAATTTTTCAACAAGATAGAGGCACATGGAGTACGGACGAGAAGTCTTTTAGACTTTATAAAAAACACATTTGAACTAATCTATTGTATTTTGGAGGAAGCCTGCTGGACTTCTGCACTTCTTTTGCAAAGCCCTGACCACTTCTCTAGGATTTTAAGCTCCATCCTCACTAGTGGTGGCTTTTCCCTAGAAAAATGCATCATCCTGGCTAAAGAAAACCCAAAGTAAAAATCTTTGTTATTCAGAAACCCGAAACATTCTGTGTTCCTGCCTGGTGAGTTAATCTTTCTAAAAAATAAAGAATTTAAAACTTTATATAATTTCCCTTATTCAATTTTTCTCCTTATTAATTATTTATGCATCTATAATAATACTTAAAATATAAAACTCTAGATCTCCAGATAATAGTTAAAAACCCAAACTAAAAATTTGTGTTGTCTCAGAAACCCGAAACATGCTGTGTTTCTGCCTGGCGAGTTCATCTTTCTAAAAAATAAAGATATTAAAACTTGATACAATTTCACATATTCAATTGTTCTCCTTATTAATTATTTTTGCACCTATAATAATTCTTGAAATATGAAACTCTAGATCTCCAGATACTGGTAAAAAAAATTGTTTCTAGCCTCCCTATATATGAATGTATAAATACACCTTCCACTGCAACGATTTCTCTATTTATGGAAGACGTTTTTTTCTTTAATATTGAATGTGATACAGAAAGGCACCTTGCTAGAGAACAAATATTGATTGGATCACCTGCAAAGATTGAGTTTCTAGGTTGAAATAACGAATCTTTTGTTTCAACCGTTTGATATTGGTTAAGCCAGTTCCTTTTCAAAAGGACGAAATTTGCTATAATACCCTCTACCATCCATTGAATAATCTCACGTTGAAAAGCGCAAGTCTATTGTTGAAGTTTATTTACCGCTGTAGATGTTACTATGAACTCCAAAATTATCAATTCCAACCCAACAAGAACTAAACAACATGGCAAGGTAGGGATTGTCGGGGTTCGGTCACTGCTACTTAATAAACCTACATTTTATCATAAAAATGGTTTTATTGTGCCGACGTTTCGGCTTGAACTTCAAGCCTTCATCAACAGACTAAAAACCCAGTAAGAAAACGTATCAACAACCACAAAAATGATGTACGGAATAAAGACATAAAGACAGCTTTAACTAGACATGCCATCACAGACGGACATGACTTTGGTTTTGACCAATACTCCATCCTTTCCACTGAATCCAACGAAGAAAAACGCCTCCTTTCCGAATCAATTTTTATCCACCACCAGAAAATAATCCAGTTAATGACAAAATTGACAAAGAAGTCATCTCCTCTACCTACTCCAACATCTTCCATTTATTAAAAACTCCATCCTAATCCCCTATACCGCCTGCAATATAGCCCTTTATACCTGCCTCCCTTTCCATTAACACAGCATTTTATGACTTTATGACCCCTTACTGTACTTTGCCGCTCTTTCTTTCATCTTCTATGTTCTCTGTCCATTGGGTGGTCCAGAACCCCCCTCCCCCTCACCAACTCCTTTCTTCCTATATTTCCCTGTATTAACTGTCAGAAATGATCCCGCATTTGTGAGGAATAGTTCTCTATCTTCCCATCGGTAAGCCCATATTGTTATTCTTATATCTAATCTAATATGTAATCTGTTATTCTTATATCTGTTTTCCTAATAATCCAAACACTATATATTATGTTCTTCCAAACACTATATATTATGTTCACTTCTATATATTATGTTCTAGTATTTTATGTTTTTGTCTTTTTCCACATATGTATGTATGTATATATGTATGTGTATTTATGTTTGTAGGCATATGTATATATATATATATATATATATATATATATATATATATATATATATACGTGTGTATATTTCAGTACTACATCCGTCCTACTTGTTTTTTACAGCCCTGATGAAGGCTTGAAGTTCAAGCCGAAACGTCGGCACAATAAAACCATTTTTATGATAAAATGTAGTTTTATTAAGTAGCAGTGACCGAACCCCGACAATCCCTACCTTGCATCATCAACGGTCAACGATCTCCTCTCAATAAACAACATGGCATTTAACCAATTATGTGTTAGTTGTTTAATCTGAGTCTTGAGCATTTTATGTAAGAATTTCTTTGATTAAAATTTAAGATCGGGGGTTTCCACCGTATATGTGGAACATCCGCAAAGGTACCCTTAATTTTGGAAACCCCATCTTCTCATAATAATTTCATCCATCCGGCATTAATTTCAATATCGGATCTTATTTTATTTCCGTCAATTTGAATGAGAGATATTGGATCTGACCGTAGGGAGGCTATTGAATGTAGTTAAATTACAATGCTATTGATGTTTTGTACCCTATTCAACTTGTTGATCAACAAGATGCCGTCAGATCCACAATATGCAGCCTTGCCTAGTCTCCTATGGCGTGGCATGATGGTTAGGGGTTAGTCAAGGACGTACAGTTGTGCAGAGCGGGCTTTGTCGACCAGGGACTGGTCAGGCGTAGCTGGACGGTCGTACGAAAACTACCCCCACGGATTAACGCCCACCAAATATTTTCTCGAATTCACCATTCCGAAAATTGTTTTTTTTTTTTTGGCATATCTAAGCTAAATTAGAGAATGTAATAAGAACTGGTATACGTTAAACTAGTGAGTACTAATGAGCAATTCTTAGCTCTATTGTGTTCATCAAAAGTACCTGATTGAATGAGTTACTTAATTTTTTTTTAATTTAATTTAATTTTTAACTTCCATTAACTACGAATTTTTGGACGGGTTATCTATAGGTGACCACCCTATTCTATCCTGGATAGGGCTGATGTCTTTTCTTTTTTCTAAAGAAAAGCCACCACCCCATAGTGGGAATCGAACCCACGACCTTTGGCAGTGAGTGTTAAGTGCTCACGCCTTAACACTCACTGCTACCGGGCCTCCAAAAGAATTATATTCTAATGTATTCAAATAATCATCCGGCTCAAGTAAACCTATTTTGGGAGTTTATAGAATACATATTTTTCAATAGTATTCTATTTTATATAACGATTCTCGAAAAAAATAATGTTTTTGAAAAATAATTACGTAATAGATAATTAATAATAACTTTTTTTTTGGTATGGACTAAGAAAATCCTTTTACAGGAAAACTTCTACCAAAGAGATCTACCAGGCCACTCAGTAATAGCGGAAAACAAAAGAGGCAATAGAAACTTGGAACAACCCTGTGTTGTACGTATACAAAGAATTCGACTTTCTATGTTTGAATAGTAGGGTCAACTAGGGCAACTAAATATACCTCGGAATGTATAAAGGCTCTTAAAAATTGTTAGACAAAATGATGCAACACCTAAAAATCTGCGGTATATATAAAGTGGTATAAATTATCATGAATAAATAAAAAATAACATAAAAAAAAGGATAAACAATAAAAAGGAAGAATAAATAATGAGAAACTAATGAAAAATATATAAAAACAACAATCACAAATATGCAACAAAGATAAATTTATTTTTGGGCGTTCCCAACACCTGCAGGAACATCTTACCGCTATTCAGCATTGGAGTGAAAGATGGAGAATTAAAATTAACCCGGAAAAATGTAAACAGGTAACATTCACTCTCAACCGGAGATCATGTCCTTCTTTCTGTATGCCTCAAAAACACTCCACTACCACCATCCAGCGAGGTTCGATATCTAGGATTATACCTTGACAGCCGACTCACATGGAACCCTCACACATGACTGAAAAGACAAGAACTGAACAAAAGATACGGACTACTTAGACGACTCCTTGGACGCTCATCTAAATTATCGATTCACAACAAACTTACAATATATAAAACAATTATTCGACCCATATGGACATACGGACTTGAACTCTGGGGTACTGCAAAAACATCCAACATCAACAGAATACAGGCATTCCAGTCAAAAGTCCTCCGTAAAATTGTAAATCCACCTTTCTATGTATCCAACAAAACCCTTCACAATGACCTTAACATCCCATTTGTCCTTGACCTTGGTAAAGCCTGATTCCAAATGTTCCACTCCAAATTGTCTCACCATCCTAATCCTGAAGGTCTATCCTTATCTTCTCAATCCCATCCAGACAATCCTCCCAGGTGACTCAAGAGACAGTGGCCCGAGACAATTTACTCACCTGATCTTATCGTGACCATTAAAATATTTACTTATATATCTTGAAGTGCTAACAATGGTTGTCCTCTTCCATATTTTGTGTTTCTTATTTTATTTTAGTTTACCGTTTTTATCAACTTGTACATAATATCTGTATCAACAAACTTGATCATTGTACTGTTAATAATTCGTACAGATTTCAAATAAATAAATGAAGAAATAAAAAAAAAAAAAAAAATAATTTTTGGGCGTAATAACTTGCTTAAATAAATTTAAACCCTAGTCGACAAGGTTTCCATCACAAGAAATCTGATTAGTCAATCTACATGTGACAGCTACTTTTTAAATATCTGATTTTATTTTTTTTATCTGTCATAGGAACCTTTGCCTCATATGTAGCGATTTTATCCAAGCTGTATTTAAGGAAATTTTATTTGTAATACTGTTATTTATTTATCTACAACCTTTTTAAAGAAAAGTGGATAAGACTAGAACTTTCATTTTGGTTACTCAAAAACGGAATACCGAATGATAGATTATGTGAAAATTTCAAGACGTTTGAAATTCATCCAAACTAAGAGATACTTAAAATTCGTTACATTTAAGGTAGAGGAAGTATTAAAAAAAAATATTAATAGACAGTAGAAGTTTTGGTATTTTAGACCATTTTGTTAAATTTCTCGAAAACAGCTTACTACTTTTTCTACTTAAACGGCACTCATACCGTCCCTTACCATGGAAGAATAAGGGCGAATCAGAAAAATCTACTTTTTTTTAAATTTTATTTCATGATTCAGAAAAATGTAGGTAACATGACGCTTTGCCTTGTTTCTCTGGTTCGCCTTTAGTTTTCGCACAGTTTTAAGTTAAAGTGGATAGCAGCATCATCATGAAAAATTCAATGTCCAATTTCAAGGGCGAATCCCGGGTCTTTAACGGGACGTCCCTCCTAGCATTTTGTTAGCCATAAATCACTCGTAAAAATTATAATTAAAACATAGAATTTCAATTTCTTATTTATTCAATCAGGTTGATGAATCAGCAGTCCATAGAGAAAACATTTCCCTTGCTATCCTGAAGCACTTCTAGAACTTTAACTTCGATTTCCCAACAACGGAATTCGTGATTCGCCTTTACTCTTCCAAGGTCCTGATATGTTTTTAGATCTCAGTTAGACAAATCGGCGCTTTAGAACGGGGTTTTTCTCTGTTTCCTCGTTTTTGTTTGGGTAAAACAAGTTATTATTTGAGACATCGAACCCCCCACCCTATGTAAGCGATTTGAATCAATAATATTCTCCACGCAGATAACGGGCAAGATTGCCGGATCAGATCGGAGAAACTGGGCGTCAGATGATTACCATTTCTCAATTTTCCTTCCATAAGAGGGGAAAATGTATTTGAGTATGTATTGAAGGTTCGTAGAAGGAGGGAAAGAGGAAAAGCGAAGAATGGTGTAAATGGAGGATGCAAAAGGGAGAAGGAGGAGCATTGCGGGATAAGAATAGCCCCGGGAAGGGCAGGCGCAATGCTATTGTGATGAGAACCCTTTGTCGGTGCGCAAGCTCCAAGGATCGAACGCCCACTCTAACCCCAACTCTCCAGCCCATCCTATTGTAGCGGATAAAACAACGAGGATCGACCTCCTATCCCCACCACTACTTGATTACTTTAAAGCCCAGCAATTTATCCGCCCGCCATCCCTTCCCTACACTTCTCCTCTATAGGCTATAGCTATACTCCACAAAGCTTAGGGAACGAATCCCGATATATCAAATTATTCAATTAGAGGCATATTGAAACAATGACAACCTACTTGCAGCCTACTCCCCAGCCTAACGAATGAAACCACATCTAAATTAGCCCACCGACACACAGTGGTACCAAACGCCCGATTTTGGGGAAAAAACCTTTAGGTGCTTGAATCTTTCTGATTTCGTGGTCTGATTTTTTGTGGCGAGTCGAGTTTGATTACAGCCAATTCGATAGAATAATTATTTTAGGAGATAAACGGGTTTTATATTACGAAAACCGTGAAAAACAGCAAGTATTCAATTTAAAAAAACATTTTACTCAATTTGTATAGATGTGTATATTTCAAAATGCACTTTCTAGAGCATAGTTGAATAAATTAACAACCAATGTAATACTGTTAACTGTTTTAGACGTATTCCACTTAATTACAATTTTCGCTTATGACGCGTAAATGTTGACAGTTTCACACAGATACTAGGTGGATCTCAGTGTTAATTTTAAGTACTTGCTATCACAAACTTTTCAACAACTCTCTGCAGAAAATAATAATGGTAAACTCGTCTTTCGTGAAATAATCGAATAAATTCATTTTATTAGGCCGTGCACACATACGGCGATGAAAGTTATAGGACAGCAATTTCAAAACATGCCCTTCTAGGTAAAACTATGCGGAGAGGATAGCCAAGTACCGCTTTTTTTTCTACGCCAAAAAAACTAAGGATAACTTAATTTCAATACAGATATTTTCACAACCTAAATCCACCAATTTCATGGTACATTTGGCAAAAAAGAAAATGGTTTTAAAAGCTACATATACACACGAGACTTCCTGGGTATACCAATTTTTCAGGAATAAAATAAGTGGTATAAAATATTGATGTACGTTTCACAATTTTTGTGAGATTTTTACTCGCTGTGAAACGGTCAACAAAAAAGGTGTTTTGTGGTCAGAACTATCATTGTAATGGAAAAGCAATATTAGAGCAGTATTCTACAACTAGTTAGGTATAAAAAAAATGTTAGTTCAAACGGAATTGAACACGTTCGGTTTTGGAGATTTTTTCCAGCTCGCCACCACTGTGCGGCATGATATCGATGGCCGCAGAGAATAACATGGTAAGTATAAAATCTCAGCTTATAGGGCAGAATTAAAAGAGAAAACACGCTATTTACTTTACATGACTCAAACGATTGGGCAGTGAGTTAGTGACTACTTTGCATTCTGCACGAGTCTTAACACTAGATTTACCAGACCAGTCATTTTGACTGGTTGTCCAATTTAAATTCAAAATTCCTACTGCATATATCATTTGCTGTCCTAAATGATGTTATGACTCTTGTAGCTATAAGTAGAGAATACATTTAAGGAACTTAATGTTACTTTATATATATATATATTAGTAAAAAAATATATTTTTTGTTATTGACATTTATACCAGTAGCAAGGCTGGTACATCTAGTGTTAAGAGATAATTATTGTGAATTTGACTCATTTGACCAACTTATTCCCTGTGACCATCGATATAGTCCTTGAAATCAATCTACTACCCACATCACAGATTTCTTTTCACTTTTGCATACGAGAATCCACCTACAATATCCATGAGTAAGCCTTAAAACTACAGGGTATCAACCTCAAGTTCACATTATCGCCTTCTCTTCAATTCAATATAGAAGTATTCGATCCTTGGGTACGCCTTTATCTTCAATCCACATAAGAACATTCCGTTACAGACATCTATGGGTGAGCCACACACTTCCATTAAACATAAGAATATTCCATTAAAGACGTCCATGGATATGCCACACGCCTTAATTCAACATAAGACCATTCCATTAAAGACGTCCATGGATATGCCACACCCCTTAATTTAACATGAGACCATTCCATTAAAGACGTCCGTAGATATGGTACACGCTTCAATTCAACATAAGACCATTCCATTAAAGACGTCCATGGATATGCCACGCGCCTTAATTCAACATAAGACCATTCCATTAAAGACGTCCATAGATATGGTACACGCTTCAATTCAACATAAGACCATTCCATTAAAGACGTCCATGGATATGCCACACGCCTTAATTCAACATAAGACCATTCCATTAAAGACGTCCATGGATATGCCACACGCCTTAATTCAACATAAGACCATTCCATTAAAGACGTCCATAGATATGGTACACGCTTCAATTCAACATAAGACCATTCCATTAAATACGTCCATGGATACGCAACACGCTTTAATTCAATATCAAAACATTCCATTAAAGACGTACGTGAGTATGGCCTGAAACATCAAGATATCATTCGATTGTTCAACCCACCACATTATCTTCATTTGAACATCAAAGCTCCACACGTTCATATTGGACTGACACTGGGAGTTCCCTCATTGGATTATCTTATTATTTATAACAAACTGGCTCAATGAACATTATGCTTAGCGTAACAAAATTGAGTTAAGTAGCAAGAGTACAACGTACTCATTTAGGACATACACCACCTGATCACAAGAATTAGCGAATCATTTGTGCTAATGAGAGCTAACCATGATGAGATTGCCATGGCTACATCAGTAGTGTGACCAGGTGTGTTCTGAAAGGAGCCAGTTGTAAGAACGCTTATAATTTTCGATGATTTTTTTTTTTATTCAACTTTTATATAAGACTTACTATAATCATTAAATATATATTTTATCAGGAATAAGTTCCATTTATTTCTGATAATATCACGAAAATATTAGATTATTCATAAATATTATATAAATTTTGAAATTTAATTTTTAACGTCCATTTATTATTAACTACGAATTTTAGGACGGGTTATCTATAGGTTACCACCCTTTTCTAGCCTGGATAGGGGTGATACCTTTTCTTTTTTCGAAAGAAAAGCCACCACCCCTAGTGGGAATCGAACCCACGACCTTTGGCACGGAGTGTTAAGTGCTCACGCCTTAACCCTCACGGCTATCGGGTCTCCAAATATTATATAAATAATATTACTATTTATATAAATATTATATAAATAATATTACATAAATATTATATAAATAATATTACATAAATATTATATAAATAATATTTATATAAATATTATATAAGTAATATTACTTTTATTTATTCATTCTAGAATTCAACTTACATTATGAAATTGAGAGGTAATCTCTGTTCTGCGTACACCGTTGAAAGGCTGATTAACGTTTAAAACTTTTGTCATATTCGGCAGCCCGCAAAAATTGTTTGGGAAGAGTAGTGATTTCCGATAACTAGTCGCTAGCCAGAAGCTTTTATAAATTTTTACATTTGAATTGATATTGCGGTTTGAATGAGATACTTGTAAAAATTGGGTGTGCATTAGCCTTCAAGCAAATATAATGCTGATTTCAAAAATGTAATAAAACGTTGAAAAATAAAGTGTGTAAATTCAGAGAAAATTAGAGTTGTAATAAAAAAGAACCTTTTGAACGGCATATATCTGGAACGGAGTGAGATAGAAATGTGTGGTTGGTGGTGTTGAACTACATTTTTTCTCTAGTTTCTCCCCCTAGAGTATTGTCATTAACTTGTGATACACTCTGTGCCACTTTGGAGTGAGACCCGGAATTTTATTACGATAATTTCTATTTCCCAACAGACTGGCTCGACGGATTGGAATTCACAAAAAATGGGGAAACAAAATAAGTCATTTCAATTCCGGCGAAAGCTGGGATTTCTTTTTGGATACGATTGAGTGGCTTCTGCTAACTCCTTTGAGAGTATCAACACTCTGATGATGATGATGAGAGAATGAGTAATGTTGCCAAGAGAAAAAAATAACCGACTACTCTAGGAGAGGGTGCAAGAGCGGGCAACTCTCCAAGAGGATGCAAAAACTCACAGGGTTTCTATCCTTCAATCAACGTCACTCTCCAATCGATCCTTCTCCTCCTAATGAAAGTAAAAACAAACTAAAAAGCTTTCTTTCTCATGAAACATAGATCGTATTGAAACAATGGATGTACGAGGTTGTGGCAATAAAACAATAAAAAAATAATTAAATAAAGGTATCCCCAATAAAACCATAAGAACTCATTAAAATACTCAGTAATGAATTTGAAAATTACGTCCCTGACGGAGTCTACAGTGATCTGTTAACTTTAATTGTTAGTGCCCTTTTCAGATAATGCGATTTTGCAGTTCTGCGGAAGGCAACTGTCTTTTTTCTTTTTTTTTTCTTTTTTTTTTTTTTTTTTTTTTTTTTTTTTTTTTCTTTTTTTTTACGGTGCACCGACAACTGGGCCATTAGCACCGAGCAACTGTCTTATTATTTTAAATTCTAGTCAGCGTATTTTCTTGCGATAAATTACAGGCACAATAGATGAATGAATATATTTGTCTGTACATAGCTGAAGAAATCCGTCGTTATAATAATAATATAATAATTATCGGAATGTGACAAAATTCAGGACGTCCAAAATTCACTGGTCGCATTGATGGCCGTTCCATTAAAATGTAAGCGCTCCGGAATCGCCTTTACACTGCTTTGGGCTTTGGAAACTAGGTTACTAGACTTTGTGGAATGTCAATGTCAGAATCAAACATTAGGAGAAGACTGAATGGGTCAGGCCCTAGTTCAAGAAGGTCTGTGAAAGGGCTCCTTCTTAATGCAGAATATTTTCAACTGAGACTAAGGTTTGCAAGGAAACACCAATCTTGGACTGATGGAATGGAAAAATGTCCCCTTCACTTATGTGACGTGAATGGGCCTTAATAGTCCAGATGATCATGAAACGGTATGCAGAAGACCTGGAAAATGTTTTGCGTATCAGAAACTGTGGCATTTGGAGGTGGCTCTATCATGTTCTGGGGTGGCATTTCTCTGGAACTACGTACCGAATTGGTGCTGACCGAAGGGGCGGCCTTGAATGCTTTTAGGTATGTGGAAATGATCAAACAAGAACACGTAGTGGTTTATATGCCTCTCATTAGTGCAGAAGCATTGTTACGCATGATAATGGCCGGCCGCATAAGGCAGCTTGTGCTTCTAATCTACAGATATCCGTAACCTAGAGTGGCCTGTGAGTAGTCCAGACCTTAATCCAATTGAACATGAGTGAAACAAACTTAAAAAGAAGGTCAGGTTATGGGATTCACCTCCTACCACCCTTGAAATGCTAAAGAAGGCTGGATTGGAGGAGTGGGGCAACATCCCACAAGATTTCATTAAAAAGCTTTTAATGAGTATGCCAAAAAGGATGGAAGCAGTTCTTAAAGCCAGAAGAGGCAATACTTCTTATTAAGTGACATTATAGACAATAAATTTAACTTTTATTAAAAATGAAAAATATGATATTTTCTAGTTCCAGGGAAAAGTGGGGTCTACGTCAAAGAAACTTAAGGTGTGCTTTGCACGAGGAGGCCTAAGCTCATAAATTAAATTTTTGAGTAAATTTTGCTAGCCATTATCGTCATCAATCAGCCAATATGCTTTTCCCCGTACCTATTAAACGTACCCCAAATATTCCCCCCAAAAAAAAAAAAATATTTCTTAGGCTAACACGCTGTACAAAGTTTGAATTTTAACGCAGTCAATTAGAAAAAGTGATAGATATATTGAACCGAAAGGCAGAAGACTTTTTTGAAGTCGGCTTCTGTCCAAACATTTTACATCAACAATTTATCGAAGATTGAACAGATTTTTAAAACAAATTCAATTAATATGCATTTTTTAGATGGAAAACAGAAGAAGAGGTAATATCTAAGAAAGCAAAGTCTTATAGCAATGCTCTAAAGATTTCCAGAATCATCAGCGTGCTGGACTGCCACCACCGAGATGCTGGTTCAAATTAATTTTCTCGTCGGGTTGCCTTTTTTCAGTGAACTGCTCTCTGAAAAATATAAGCAATGCTACGCAAAACGTTATACAGTTATCATACATATTAAAAGGCTAAATATATAGAACAATTGCACTATACCAGAACTTTATTTAACGAAATAATATTTCCTGCAACGTAAAATATAAAAAACAAAAATAGAGATTGGAGAAAGATTCAAGAAATATTTCTAGAGTGCAAAAAATCCATTAAATTATTGTTTAAATTAAATGGATTTTTCTTATACAAAATGAAAAGAATCTGTTAAAAATATGATGAAAAACTTCAAAACATTTAACTAAAATGCAGTTATAGATCACATTTTATAAAATGTATCATATTTCATTTTAAGTTAATTAAAAGATGCATTACCCTAAGATTGCCTTTCTGGTTCTGAAAAATGTTAGTTATATATTTAGCTATATTGGCAGGTTTTATCTAGCAGATTTCCAATCATTATACTTATAATGGTATACAGATTTTTCGAAAAAGCAATACATAAATCCAGAATTGTATCGTATTCCTTTTAAAACTGCTTGAATAAATATGCAACGATCCCCAATAATTGATTTCCTTAAGGATATTACACCGATTGCTAGTTATAAGTCCTTAATTGTCTTATTATTTTCCATAAAAGTCTTTACAAATTATGTAAACAAAAATTCATAGACCCATTATATTTTACAGAGGTTAACTTCCAAGTAACACGAATGACGCATGCTCGATGCGTAGTCCGATTTATTGGTTATGAAAAATTATTATTGTACTAAAAATTCACTACAATGCATTGATTATGTTTTAAATAGCTTACATTTAACCAATACAAGAAATTATTTTTATATAATAAATTTATATTATATAGTTGCTTTTCTTTATGTTATCATCACTTTTAATGTAAAGAATTAAATAATTTAGGGAATTTGTTTAACATAGATATCAAAAATAAATAAATAAGTAACCTATAATTCTTTTAAATTAAGATACATCTTATCGTATTATTGTAACCAACTTATTTTTAGAATTTAAGAGCATTTGTATTTGAATTTTCCGAGTTCCATATGTGTGTGTGTGTATATATATATATATATGTATATATATTATTGTATCAGTGATTAAGTTTTAAATCATTTAAATGATGCATCTGATTTAGATTTAAACAGTAATGGTTCAACAAAACGAGGTATGTATGCAGAAGTGACAACAAATTTTAAATTTTAGTTAGTAAACCATTAGCGACTCTTATTCTAAAGAAAGCCCTTTATTATAAATTAAAAGCATCGTGTATGCTTTACATAAGTTCTATATATAAGACGGGTTCTATATGAGACGGGTCGATTTCGACCTCACCGAATGCAAACATTTAGCAGGTGAAAGGTAAACAAAATAAAATTACATTAATAAATTTGATTCTAAATTCCCAGCTCTAATAGTTTGGCAACAAAAAGAAAATTATACTTCAACTATCAAAACCAAGTCAGTGATTAAAGCTAAGAACAATTTAGCCATCCTGTCATATTTAAATCATTAAAACTAATAGAATAAAAATCTATACCGTACATCATTGATATCAATCATGCTAACTATTTGTGGTTGTCAATGAAATTAAAAAAAAACAAAAAAACGCTTTATTTCTGAGATTTCATATCAAAGGTATTTTTCATTGAGGAGTATTTTTATTAGTGAATTATGTAAATAAAATTTAGTTAACATTAATAAGAACTAAAATCTAGGTATTTATCATAGCTAAATTAGTTGCCTAATCTGAAATCGTGAATAATGCGAAATGTTCTGACGGTCTCTAGTTTTTGTTTCTATTCAACACAACGAAAAACTTCTGTTACTTATTTTTTTATTTTGATGTTTCGAAATTAAATAAAATACATCATTCTCAAGAGAAAACTCTAAATACATCTATTATAAATATCTCTCAGAGTTCATTTGTCCAAGAGGAATAAAGATTTGAAAACTTGATAAAAAACAGCTTGGTAACATTCTGTATTGACTTAGCAAATGTTGCTAATGTCAATATGCTTATAACTCAGGGGTCAACCGTCTCTCTCCCCTTTATGTAAGAAAAAAAAGTGTAATTCTCCCCGGAAATGATTTTTACTGTTTCCCGTCCTCTTACGGCTGATGTGGTTTACATTTTTTCAGGGCTGAAGTAAGTAAGTCGTATACCTATGTATTGGCAATGTATTCGTCGAATCACTGGTAATCATCTTAGAAAACATTAGTTTATTCAATCGCCAGCCGTCAATCGAGAGACGTACGGAATATCCGAACATATTCGACTTATCTTAAATACAAAATGTTAAAATATTAGACAAGAAAAAAAAAAAAACAATTTTTACCTCGAATTCTTGGGCAAGTCGAAATTCTACAGTGGTTGTGAAGAAGT
Organism: Gonocerus acuteangulatus; assembly: GCA_946811695.1. Lineage (NCBI taxonomy): Eukaryota > Metazoa > Arthropoda > Insecta > Hemiptera > Coreidae > Gonocerus > Gonocerus acuteangulatus. The sequence continues at coordinate 32,865,488 of OX328132.1, read as the reverse complement.
CAGTTTAAGCCGATCCTGCATTTTTAACTACAGGATACGTAAAATATGTATTGAATATGACTTATTCATTTTGCAGCACGTGAGTCCATAATTGTTACATCTATTATTGCCTTTTCATGAATATTAAGGCTATGTCGATTATTTTAATGTGGTCGGAAGAGGAAAGATGCACTTTATAAAACGCTATCACCTTTTTGGGTTGCTAAGACGGGTGTATTTCGGAAAAGGGGCGCAAGGAATTTTGTTTAATAACTGTTATATATTAAAGATAATAAATTTTAAAAAACATTTACTTTTATAAATTTCAACATATTGATAAGTTAAATCTCTGAACGAAAATGGACAATGCTCTCCAAAATCTTTTAACAAGCACTCCTTCTCATACCTCATACCTCCGCGTAACAAACCAAACTTCATTCCTGGCTCCATCAAGTGTCACTTAACTGAAATATATTCATTACGTTTGAGTCAAGATCAGAAATTAAACTAGAAAACAATGAGGAAATTTGGTAATGTTACTGCAACAGATGTACGTTTATATATAATATATAGAGTCAAAGTTATTTTATTTAATTAAAATAATTACAAGTACTGATAAAATCACTGGCACCCCTATTCCGAAATAGACCAGAGCTCTAAGATCATATCCCCAATACTAAAACGTCATTACTATTATGTACAACTATGTCTTCGAGTATCTAAGTGCCACTAATCTAAGATACACTAAAACAAATCTAACAGCCACTACAACTTAACCGATAACCACTGAGACTTACTTAAGTACCACATTATAACGTACATGAAAATACGTTTATGACTAACCTATGAAACGCTACACTATACCTTTATATAAAAACTTGATGATTGTACATGTGGTATATATACAGATTTCAAATAAAAAAATAATAAAAAATTTAAAAAAAATATGTTAAGTATACATATTAAATAATACCCTATATATCCTAAAATAATATGACTTACTTAAGAACCATTACAACTAAGGAGAAAATATTTCACAATGAATGCCGAATAATTTACTAATATCCTTAAGGTTTAAATTATTTATTTTAAGATACGATTTATAACACTGCGAATTATAGTCCTATGATAACAAAGAAAATTCTTTATTTATATATATATATTTGGCACGTTAACTCTGAGGGTTAATATCAGTGATTATCTAAAAATACACCACACAAATAAAACTCATGTTTTAAAACCAGATGACATATGTAAGTGGTGTGGAAACCATTAAATCACATACTACATTTGAAATCTACAGACAAAAATACCTTCACTCATATATAATAGATAACAGTGAGGAATTATCACTAGAAACAATAATTATTTTTAAAAGTATCCAAGACTTAAATAATGTATTTTCCCTTCTATTGAAAGTATGCTTTAATTCATAGTATTATGTTATATATTTTACTTTAATTTATAATTGCAAAGTATCTATTTACCATGATATTATTTTGATTGATTTAATACAGATTGTAAAAATTTAGTTATATTATACTTATTATTGTTTTTTATGGGGTGTGTTCTCCTCAGTTTCCTGGGGTACATTCTTTCGGGGGCTATTGCCAACCGAAAGAACTGTTGTTTATATTTTTATGGGGTGTGTTCTCCTCAGTTTCCTGGGGTACATTCTTTCGGGGGCTATTGCCAACCGAAAGAACTGTTGTTTATATTTTTTTTCTTTGTTTTTATCATATCACGGGCGTTCGTTCAAGAGTTTTCGCAGTATCGAGCAGAACCGCTTGTTGGGTGTCTTTAATCAATTCCTCCGAGATTTTTAAGTAATTTGTAGCTGTAACTCTAGTATTTGGGATGAGTCCATTAGCCGATATAATAATAGCTGTTATCATTGCGGAATCTAACTTATACAAATCTTTCAGCTCTATGGCCAAGTCCTTCTATTTTCGTAGCTTCTCGGGATAAGATTTCCGAAAATTCTCATCATTCGGGACAGCGACATCAATTATATCAGCTCTCTTATTACGTTTGTCAATGATAAGAATATCCGGTTTATTGTGATGGACAGTTCGGTCCGTCAACATCGCTTCGTCCCAATACATTTTAATTGTACCTTTCTCTAAAAGTATTTGTGGAACCTAGCGATAATAAGGGACCTTCTTGTCCAACAACCCAAATTTTTCTGCGAGAGCTTGGTGGTATATCTTGGCCACGTTGTTATGACGTTGAAGATGATCAGAACCCGCAAGGATCTCAAAGCCCGCCGTAATATGCTGAATCGACTCATACTTTTTGTTGCACAGTTTACATTTATCTGAGATTCTTGTTTCTTTTAGAACATGTCGTCGGTAGGTTTTAGTTGCTTGGATGGCTATTATGAAACCATCTGTTTCAGAGAATAGCCTTCCCGATGTCAACCAAGCCACCGACACTTTGCACCTCCGAGTCAAACAAACGACTATAATATCGCCGTCTATTATTATTATTATGTTATTCTTATTCTATTAGTTCTTTTTTATTCGATAAGAAACACTAAAAAATAACAATGAATAGCCAAAATCCATGGCAATGTCATGTACTTACGCCACTAAACTATTATCTATCACTCTACCTCTTGGTGTAACAACAAAATTTTCTTATTGTTTATTTGTATTTGAAGATCTACCATATTTATTAATTGGTTTATTCTGTTTATTAATTCTGAATTTTTGTTTTGTCTTATGGCTTATGAAGGCTATCCAAGATCGAAAAGTCTTTAATACAGATTTTTACAAAAATCGGAATCCCAACGGTTCCCTGACTACTTAATAGATATTTCATATTTCCTAAAGATGTTAGATTAATATACTTAAAATTAGTTATAAATAATATGCTGGAAGCTGGCCAGAAAGGGGTTTTGGAGAAAGGGGAGGATTGTAAGAAACTGTATGAGAATACAGCATTGTTGGAAGCGGAGTGTAAGGAGAAGAGTGGTGGGAGGATTGGGGGGGGGGGGGGGGGGGTAGTGAGGGATAGAGGAAAAAGAAGGAAAGAGAATTGTGCGTTCAACAAGGATTTCGCCTTCTTTTGCCCCTCTCTATCAGGCCCGGAAGAAAGAGGCTCCTCTGGATAGGGTCTCGCGACAACAAAATAATTTTTAATTACAACGAAACAGAAAGAGAGAGAGAGTAAGAGTGAGGGCGAGAGGGAAGCCTCTGCCGAGAGGGTGGAAGAAAGAATGAGAGAGAGGGTAGAAAAGGATTGTAGGGTATGAGAGAGGGTGAGAGGGATGAATTAGAGGAGGGGGTGGGAGGGGCCTTGTTGAGCGCATGTCCGGGACCCGCCTCCTCGGTCCTGTTATCAGTCGTGGCCCCACCGCCGAGCAGTTCGTCCAGCGCTATGCCACTCCCAGCTATCGCTCCTGCTCAGGTATCACTCTCTCTCTCTCACTCTCTCTCTTTCTCACATTCTCTCACTTACCCTCTCTTACTGTATCTCTCTTCCTCTCACCCCTCCCTCGCCCTACGGACCTACTGCTCCTTACCCATTCTACACTCACACGTGGAGCACACACCGCTCTCCGGCGATTGTCACTGGAGTCATCCGTCTAGTCAAACATATTCAACATACACGGAAAATGTCATTAAAACTAAATTAAGCCTTATACAATTGTAGGCACATTAAACTTGAAAACACCAACTAAAATTGAGACAGCATTAAAAAAAAAATAATAAGATACTAGTTATCAATAATCTCACATCCTTACTTATATATACACAACAATAAACGATTAATAACTTAAATACTAAATTTAAAAAAAAATTGACAACAGAACCATTGTAAAATAATTTCAAAACTAAACATTACATTCACAAGAAACAAGAACCATTTAATTCCTACACTATGTATAAACATCTTCTCCACAAAATCCCATAAATTTATCAGAAAGTCTTCGGTCACTATTGTATCCAAATCCCATATCAAAGAAATATCTTCAAAATATTGCACAAGAAAACATAGATCATTTCTCATGTGTTAGGTGTGCACATTGCGAATGGATTGAGGTGTCTTGTGCTTGCGAATAGTCAACGTATTTGGAAAAAAAAAAAAAAAAAAAAAAGTGACAGAAAGATTGGACCGTATGACAGCAAACTATGAACGGCAAGCCGGCTTGAACCCGCGCTTCAATGGACAGAAGTATCTGGAACCCAGTAAGTTTGTTTTTATTCACTATTTTTTGTTTTGTCTATAATTATTAAAATTGATAAATGTACAACAGTAGATACAATTTATTTTATGACTGTAATTCTCGTAAAAACATTGACAATACTCTCACAATCTACAAAACAGAATATATTTTCAGACTTTAACCATTGTAGAAAATTGAATTTCCAAATAACATATTGCATTCAAAAATTATAATCGGAGAAACGATTTATATTTTAGTGTTGATAAGTTTGACAGTTAAACGGCCGGCAAAAGCCGGTAATCACGTGCGCGCTCCCGCCGTACATATATAGAATGTTTTTATCAATCCAATTGGAAGAGATTTAGAAATAAACACCTTATTAAATTCTTCCATATAACATTCTACGATATCTTGTAATGTAGTTGCATTTTATTCCTATTTACTGATTGTGAAAATGTTTAATCTTACAATCCGTGGCGGCGCGGGGAGACAATTTCATAATCTTAACATTACTCTTATTTATGTACATTATACAATAACATGTGTATAACTGTATGTACTTTACAAATAATATATATGTATAAAGTGCAAACTGTACGGAATAATCGGTTTTAAAATAGTTATGTAATCTTAAAACCTTTGTTATTGCAAGCGGAATTTGAATGTACAAACAATAACTTATTAAAAAATAGTAATTCAAATAATATTATTTATCGATTTTATTTTTACAATTATTGATTATTATAATATACCATTATCCTAAAATGAAAATATTAATGTACATGTATATTATGGATAATTTTATTAGTAGTCACATTTTGGGAAATTGATATATTTTTACTGAGCTCTCTTAGACTTTTAAAAATTTTAATATTTATCTAAATTATAGTTATTTTTATTCTCTATATGTACAGACAAATTAATTTATGTTTATATATATATATATATATATATATATATATATATATATATATATATATATATATATATATATATATTATCATTCAAATAATAATTCTGTGAGTAATATACGCTATGACCAATTGACAAGTACTATTATTTCATAAATAACATACTCCTATGCGTACGTTGTTAATCTGTTTTTTTTTTTATTAATAAAAAGTAGACATCCATTTGATCAGCCGCACACGAATATTGCCGCTCTTACACTTAATATATATATATACATATTTAATAAATGGATTAAGAAGATATTGCACAAAGTAATATTGGCTTCTTATATTGTTGAATTTAGAAATACGAAATCAAAATACAGTTTTTATAGGATAATGAGTTTTATTGTTTGCCAACGTTTCCTATAAAAAAATCATTTTCCTATTAAAGGAAGTCATTATTCTATAAAATATGCAGTGTTATTAAGATACCACGACCGAACTCTGACAAATTCTACCTTCCCATCGCCAACGGTCAACGTTCTCCTCTCAACAAAATACAGTTTTTATAGGATAATGAGTTTTATTGTTTGCCAAAGTTTCCTATAAAAAAATCATTTTCCTATTAAAAAAAGTCATTATTCTATAAAAGATGCAGTGTTATTAAGATACCACGACCGAACTCTGACAAATTCTACCTTCCCATCGCCAACGGTCAACGTTCTCCTCTCAATAAAATACAGTTTTTGTTTTGTAACTTGGGGATATCGACATGATTAACATATACCTGAATTTCAATATGCGTTCAGAATGTGAAAGATAAACATACATTGTGTAAACACGGAGCATGAAGGAACATAAGATATATACTGGATTTATAGATGACACAGAGATGTGGTCTTACTAAAAATTGCTTGGACCCACACCATTTAACTGAGGGCCCATTTCCACACGGCTGCAATATAAATAAAAATCCCTGATATTATCTTGCACATCCGTCTTCTTCCCCTCTATTTTTTGCCAGTAATATCCAGCCATGTTGAAATTTATTCTGTTGATAATATTCAATCCCGATTTTCTGGGTATTTCCTTTATCAGCTGCCTTTCTTTTTCTTAATTTTTTTTGTAAATTTCATTCATAACATTTGCTCAACAATGTTGAATAAATGTTGGCGATGGTTGCGAGATTCGCTTGTCCTAATACATACATTTTTATTTATTTTTCAAATAATTTTATTAGTAGTATTTTTATACGTATTTTCCCTCCTTTAATTGTTAGATTATTATTTTTTATTTATTTTTTTTTTTTGCACTGCTATTGTCTTATCGATTGCTGGATATTTTGGAAATCACAGTTATTTTTTGCATATAAAATTATTCAATGTAAAATTTATATGAATTGATAAACAATACATAATAAATTTATTTAGAATATATTTTGGTGTTTCTGTAACTATAATTACATATTTAAGGTATTTATTTATATTGGTAATTTATTACGTCAACATTTTTTCCTAAATTATTTCAATTATGAGAAAATTAATTTTAACGTTTAAATTTAAATATACCAATGTAGTCATTTTGTGTTCCAGAGTAACAACAATAGAGATTGGAACAAAATGCCTATTTTGATTCCTCAAATTTAAGAAACCACACTATTAGGATGGACATTTGTTTTAATGAGTTATTACAGTATCCGTCAAGACAATTTCATTTATCGCCAATTTTTAAATTAAATAGCATTATAAGAAAATTGGCTGCATCTGATTAATACTACTGTAAGAAGAAGTATTGCCGTACCGCTGTAGTATTTACACACCCCGGCGTTCAAGGTCATTCAGTTTTTTTAACTCGGATCATTCATTGTTCTGTTACATCTGTTCATAATTAGCTGGCTTCTTAAGAGCATTGCTTTCTTAGGGCATTTTTAATAACTGACATGCACTCACATGAAAGTCGTTGGCAATTGTAATAATGAAAATTTCCAAAATTGTTATAATGGTGAGTCAATGCATGATGTGAATTTAAAATCCTTATAGCTTCGGCGAAACCATATCTCGTAGAATCTTTATGTACAATGAGATTATATTCAATATGATAAATTTGTATTTATCCTAATGTCCCTATATTAGTAACATAGATTTTTGGGGCGGTTTGTCTACAAGTAAAATCCCTTTTCCAGCCAGGATAAATTGTCTTTTTTCGAATGATAAGCTACAAACGGAAATCTAACCCACAATCCTAGGTTCGGAGTGTTAACTCATTAACACTCACGGCCAGACAACATCCAGAGAAAAAATCATCATAAAATGAGAGTAAAGTCTTATATTTTTGCAACCCAAATTTCTGTCAATGCAGGAAAAAATAAAAAAACAATATGTAAATTAACCAAAGAAATAAAACTTTTATGACATTAAAAAAACGTCATGTTCGATTTACGTAATATAATGTCTAAACGTCAACGTTAAAAAAATCGAAATACCTACAAGCTGTAATGAAATTATCAATATTTTAACAAAGTTTTGACAAAACTGCCCAACTAATACAATTTTATTTGACAAAACATAATGTCTAATGTGAAATATAACATTATATATTTTAATCTATTTCAGAGCTGTATTAAAAACAATAAAAATATAAATGACTGCCATGAAGGACTCCCGAAATCTTGACTTTGAGTAAAGCACTTTTTATCTCTAACTTATTTTTAAAAAAACAATTAATGGGAATTACAAGCTTAGGTTGATGACATTAACTGAACAAATAATAACGTTACTTTCTCGAGATAAAAAGATGGTCCTTGATAATTTTAGTGAATTAAAAAATTACTAAATTCACTTCAAAGTGGCTATTAATGCATCGAAAACATTAATTTAACACTCATTTAACAGTTATGCTGAAATAAATTCCTGAAAATTGGTTTTATTTAGAAACTTTGGAATTGTAATCTTGGATAGTGCATCGTACACTGAATCCCTATAATATTTATATCTGAAATTTCATAGGCACCAATATAAGAAGACAGTATTTACAAGAAAATCTGTTTGTAATCTCGGTAAAACTATAGCTTTTTTGGATAAAGCAAGGGGTCAAAAATCAACTTATATGACTACCTTCTCAGAAATAATAATTTAGCCAATTATTAATTATTCGTAGCTAATAATAATGGACAATAAAATTTAAATAATAATTTAGCAAATTCTAAAAATGGCATCCGTTAGAAATACACATCAATTTTAAAACGAAGATAGAAATGTCAATACAGTTTCAAACTATCACCAGTGTATCCTTTCCTCGAAAGAATCGAGGAACAAAATGGCTTACAAAAAATATACTTAAAGGAAATTTTTGATTTTTATGTTCGAGGCATCTCTCCATCACACTTCTTCTAGTGATATATAAACATACCTTTATATATATATATATATATATATATATATATATATATATATATATATATGTGTGTGTGTGTGTGTGTGTGTGTGTACGCTTTATATACTTAATAATTTTAATGAATTTTTATTTTTCAGGACGGATTATCAATAGATTATCGTCCTTATTTACACAAATTTTGTAGCAATACATAGGATGCCTATTTCGACAATTATTATTATTATTCGTTCTTTTTTTCATATATATATATATATATATTAGTCGCTTTAAGTTCGATTTGTCACAGTATAGTTAGAGTACCATGGAGGAGGAGCTGACCCAAATCCGGTGTGAATTTTTTCGGTGGTAGGCTAACTGAAAACGTTCTTCACTTACAAGCGGTGGGGTCACCGATCTGGACAATTTTTTTCTGGTAAATCTACATCGAAAAATAGTCCGTCCAATGCGCCTTAGGAGCCGAGAAATAAGATAAAATTGGTTGAAAGTGCTTTATTTTTCACATCAAGTTTGGAAAATGATATCGACATGATTCTTTCACCAATTCATTTGTTTTAGAGAGTAGATTAAAGGAACAATATAATCGTTAAACAATAATTCATTTTTCGTCAAATAAATTCAAAAATATGCTTCCAGTAAACTAGTATTATACGCTTTTTTACACCAAAAATAGTAGCAGATTTAAAATCAGTACCCCAATGTGGTGAATATCATTGAAAACAAAAAATAATGATTTTTTCCAGTCTGGAAGAGACTAAACGTTTGCAAGGGAAAAAGTAACGTGACGTTTTGAAATTCAATATCCCCCTTAAAATAATCTGATTTTTACGTCATTGAAATCTTTCAAAAGAAGAAAGACTCCTTTTTCTAAACATATAAATGACTATCGTATTATCTCAAAAAGTACTTGCAAAAAATGGTTCTCAAAATAAAAGTAAAATGTCAACTTTTTTGCATATAACGTCAATCCCAGAACACGCAGAAACGCCTCGATTGGATGGAAATGTGTCACTGTAGGGTCTTTATCGACCATCCAAGTTTGGTTTGAATCGGGTAAATATTCTTTGAAATATGGCCGTATTGTTGAATCTTTAACAAATTTTTAAGCGCCCCCCCTCAGCGAAATTTAAAATACTTTTTTTTTTGTAATATTACCAAAATTTGAATTCAGGGGTTTTTCAATGTGCTAAAAACGAATCTGGCATCCGTTTTTCACGAATTTCACTCCAAAAACCATGTTCCGGTGGACGGATTTTGCTGGTTAACGAACTTGATATTTCAAATTAGACGAACGATTTTTGTACCAAATTTCATCAAATTCGGACCACTATTCTGGCAGCTAGAGCGAGAACAAACACACACACACACAGATATATATATATATATATATATATATATATATATATATATATATATATATATATATATATATATATATATATGTATAAATTTGAACCACCGTTATTTTCGTTCTCTAGCAGTTCTGGAACGTAAAATTTTCTATTGAGGGATGGAGGAACCGCGCTAACAACCTTATAAGCGGGGTTCCTCCCTATGGAAGGAGAGAGGAACCGCGCTGAAAGAATGCTGGTAATTCTAAAGTTAAGACCTTCACCCGATTTTCATAATTTTTCAAGAAACTGCTAAAAAATGAGCTCTAAGTAGTATTTTAGTAAAGATTGAAAGGTTCTTGCTTGAAGATTTACAATAAAGCTCGTTGCTTATTCTTCCTTAATTAGTAGTAGTGAATCCTTTCAAGGCAATACTTTTCATGATTAAAGCAGCTTTTTGACGGGCATTAAAGGATTTTAAAAGGTAAACTCTGAACTTAATATAATCTCTAGCTCTTTAGAAAATGGATTCATTTCTTCCTAAATAATATACCAAGTCATTTTTAAGATTTATTTGAGTAAGATGTAATATTCCAGTTTCAATTAAGTGATATGAAAATCCTAATGTTAATAGTTGTAATACCCCCGTTCTTTTTATTTTTTTTTATTTTACAGAAAAAAGAAAAAACGTATACTCTTTCATGGACATTTAAATAATAAAGAATACTCTTTTGTTCCATATTTATGGACAGGGTGGCCCAGATAAGTGGGCCACAAGAGAAATAACTTCTAAACGACGTGAGATATCAAAATTTTTCAAAGGCGCAAAGTTGTAGTTATTGTCGAGATCTATAAAATGGTGCCCTTGGAAATGATAAAATAACACTTCTAAGAGCTCAAATAGGCCTTTGAAGGGAATGGTTTCCTTTTTACCCATATTTTGCATTATATTTTTAAGATGTACAATCAAACCAAGGAAGAACCATGCAAACGGGGTTTCAATGCGTCAAGTAGTTCTCTGTAAAGATACGTTTTCATTTGCATGTATTCCTCATCTGAAATTCCAAAAAAAGGCACTTGAATTTATTTAAATAGTATTTTTGTTAAGGAAGGGCTAATGCAGCTTAGGAGAATGTGCTCAGCATTAAAAATTGTATTTATTGCAAAATTATTATGTTCTTCTGATGGGAGGGAGATGACATGCTCTAAGCGAAAAAATTATCTCCGCATAAAAAAATCTGGCTCAAAAGAACTGTGTCATCTTAGCTCATTTCTGTTCTTATCCCTAGTTTCTTTTGAAAACCTCGGAACAGGAACAGCAATTTTGTTTTGATATTTCGTGAACTAATTGTAGCCACCTCCGGGCGGAAAGAACTCGCTCCAATCCCTAGACATCCCCTTATTCTCAAGAAAAGATCTATTACAAAAATTTGACTCATATCCTTACTTTCGTTTAATGAAAACTTCATTTTACTGCTAGATGCAATTAAAAAAAAATAAAATAAAAACTGAAGAAAACATTGAAACGTACATTCGAATTATAAGTATCGATTTCTTTTTGTAAAAGCCTTATAGGTTTATGTAATTTTAAAAAAAAATTAAAAAACAAAAAATATATAGAAGAGGTCAATTTACGCTATAATATATATATATATATATATATATATATATATATATATATATATATATACATATATATATATATATATATATATATATATATATATATATATATATATATATGTATATATAGTTTGAATAAGGCGGGCAGTGTAGGAATATATGGTGGAAATCTTCTTCTGCAGTTTCTTCAAAGAGAGTACAAAGTAATTTCGGGTTGATGCTATATGTAAAATGTTTAACTGTGAATTTAAACACAACCGGAGACCCGGTGGCCGTGAGGCGTGAGCACTCAACACTCCGTGCTAAAGGTCATGGGTTCGATTCCCACTATGGGGTGGTGGCTTTTATTTATAAAAAAGAAAAGGCATCGGCCCTATCCTGGCTAGAAAATGGTGGTGACCTATAGATAACCCGTCTTAAAATTCTTAGTTAATAATAATGGACGTTAAAATGTAAATAAATAAATGAATTTTGAATTTAATATTAAAGTTGCTGCAGGTTCTTAATTGGGCTATGAACTTTAGAAAATGGACAGGCATATATTTAATAACAGGTTGTTTTGTGGTAATCCGGGTTCAATCTTCAGATTTTTATAAACCTTGATGTCTATAGTTTGTTGATATCTCATGTACGATTTTCTTTAAATTTATTTATAACGGCGGGCAAGTTTTCCTTGATTACTAGTGGGGAAATTTAACTTTTGTATGAGATTTTTTCCCTGAATTAGAGTAGCCCAATTAAACATTGTAGAGTTGGAGGGAGCTTTATAAATACAGTAGAACTTGGATACTTCGAACCCCAAGGGATCGATAAAAAAGTTCGAATTATCCAAAATTCGAATTACAAAAGTTTTTGAAAATAAAGGTGTAAAAAATCGAATTTCATATTTTCACATTTTTTAATTAAAAAAAAAAAACATACATTTTATTTGGACAATAACAAACCTTTCATAAATTCATGATTACGTACATAAGTAATTAATAATGTAAAAGTAAAAATAAAAGTCTTCAGGTGAGTTGATAAAGTGTTAGGAGGAATTCCTTGGCATTTTTAGATTTTTCCTTTATTCCATATTCAACTTCTTTAATCGCAGCTATTTTCTCTGACAACGTTAAAGTTTTACAACTTCTAGGCACATCCTTAATCAACAACTCCACTGTTCACCAGAAATTCAAGGCACAAACAATACAACAGATCTAGGCGCTGACTGACATAACGGAATAAGAAATGAAGATGAGAGGGATGGTGGGAGAGAATTCTAGGATAAAACGACAGGATGTAACTATAACAACCCCTGGAGCGCGACCCACCACTTTGCAGAACTCCTAGAGTCCAAGAACTAGACTATGAGACTGCCGCGCTTCTTGTCCAGGAACCCGTACATCCGTATCTTACTATCCTTCTTACCCGAGGGGAGAATATTTTCACAAGATTTAAGAACGACCACTTCCCATTGGAGGTAAAGGCTCCTAAAAAATTCGAATTATCCAAACTTTTATTCGAATTAACTTCGATTTTTTTACATTGTTTATGCCCTAAATTCTAGGGACCGAGAGAAATGTTCGAATTAACCACGATTTCGAATTATCGAAGTTCGAATTATCCATGTTCCACTGTATATATATATATATATATATATATATATATATATTTAATTATTTATAACTACGAGTATATTAATATCACACTACACATAATTATATACATAAATACCAAGTGTAGAGAACTGTTCTAATTTTATATAATTAGTTTCGCTGGGTCTCCCCGTGGTCCTGTGGCTAACATCTTGGATTCTCAGGTGGGAAATGGAGGTTCGATTACCACCTGCAGCAGATTTAGTTTTTCCATTTGAGGGCCCGTTGCGAAAATTCTCTGCTGCACCATGGTTGTTCAGTAAGGGTGGAGAGATAGCCCGGCGCTTACGGACTGGATGCAGAAGAACTGAAAATTAAACAACAAATTAGGAGAGGAAAAACTGATCTATATGGAAGTCGCGTAAGTCTTGCGTATTCACCTGACGAAGGCTTCGAAAGCAAGCCGAAACGCTGGTAAAACCCAATTTTACATAAAGATGTAATTTTATTTACCATCATGATCGAACTCCAACAATCTTCACCTTGAAAATCATTTCAATTGTTTTGTTTTTTCCTACTAGATCATTTAACATATTATAATTGCGCTACGACTGTTTAGTTCGTGACTTAGACTTTTTTTTATTCCTCGCTTGGATTACAAAGGTGTAATCAGAGGAATGTATAGGATTGGCATTCAATCCCGATTCCTTTTACGGAGGATTAAAATTATTTTTATCCCCGTCGTAGAGTAGAAATAAATGAAAATAATTATAACTCGAAGATTTTAATTTTTCTAGGCTTCTCTTATTTTTTATTGATCTGTTTTTATTTGTATCCCTTTGTTTTGAAATATTTTACGAATTTTATAATTGGATGTATATGTATTATAGTATAATTAATATTCATAGAACTTTATTTATGAATTAATAAATATAACTACATATTTGTATAATTTCTATTGTATAATCGAACTTGATTTGCCGAAATTTCCTTGGTTGCGGACGATCATAAATATAACAAAACAAAAATCCCGATTTTACTGCTGGGGCACCAAAAAAAGAATTTAAATTGGACAACTAAATCACTACAATAAGTTAGATTATTTATTTTAGAACTATTTATGGAATGCAGAGGATAATACTTATTGCAACACGTGCATTCTCACAAGTCCACCTTGACCCTACTTGTATATTGATTCTCTGTTTTGCAATTTTGCAGGAAAGTAAACGCTCATCCCGAGAATATTTATTAGATAGGCGAAGATTTTTTTTGCACATATCTCCCTTCCCCCATTGTGAGGAATACTGCTTATGACGTAAACCAGATTACCAAATATCGAAGATAATTTAACGTTTCAGAACCCGTAAGTCACCAAAATTAACTGTAAAAATTTGTAAATCGACGAGCAAGGTTAACGAAATTGGCGCAGCTCGTACGGCCCACGAACGAAGCCACTATAAGATAAAAATATTTAGGGCTCGCTCGGGATTTGAACTCAGGTCCTCTTGCATATTAGGCCAGTGCTCTACCACCGAGCTAACGTTGGTCATATTAAAAATAATTTAAAAAGTAAAAATTGAAACGAGAAACAATTTTTGGTTGTTTGTAATAGAGCTGAAGTCGAAGAGGCAGACTGAGTAATTTCTGCTACTGTAATTTTTCTGTGTGTAATATATATATATATATATACTTTTAATTTTTACTAGCCCTGGTAAATATTAGTATTTTTGAAATTTGGGTCACTATTACACATTGATAACAGGAGCTTTAATTCGAACAAAAATATAGAGAAAACTATTGCGGGCGGAGGCAACTCGGCTAGAACTTTCAAAAAACTTACTTTCGTTGCGTCCAGAGTGTATTTTGTGCTTCCTGGATTTGGTGATAGGAAATGTGTAAGAATGGCGAGATAGAGAACTGGTGAGAGTGAGAGCGATATAGGTAGAGAAGACAGAAGCAGATGGGTTGGTAGGCTAGCTAAATTTAAATTCCTCTCCCTTCACTAGTGACCCTGAGTACTCGCTGAATCCAAATACCCTATATTTCCCCTTGGAGAGACCTAAATAGCCCTGGATGGGTGACCGTCCGTTGACGTTGTAAAAACTAGGCTCGCCATTACGCCGCAAATATTTTTTTTTAATATTTTCTTTTTATTTACAGAATTTTTACTGTATTCAATCATATTTATTATGCAATTTGATACAAGTAGCTTGCACACGCGTCTGGTGTCCCCAGTTTTAAGCCGAATACCTTCCTAGGAAGGATTCAAAGATAACCTGCAGTTTACCATACACCATCCAACCACACCCTCCGACTAGCCGGGAGAATTGGAGGCGAATAAACGAGAAAAGGAATAAATTCCCTGCCCTAACATGGATGATCAGAAAGCTTAGCAACCTAAAGATATCGCGTCACATATGCGCTAACTTTCAGATATTATTGACACAATTTCCATAGAAGAGAATATTATATTTTTTTAAAATTCATTTTACGAGCTCCGCAATGTTCACAATTATCGGAAACTAAAAGAACTGAATACCACAAAAGTTTTAACAGAACATAAAACAAAATTTAGTAGATTTGTGTACGGAATTAAGGGCTAAACATTATTTAGAGCATTGCTATTTACAATATAGTTATATTACAGTAATTAGTTATTAGTTAGTTAGTTAGTTATATTTACATAACATAACACTAAAACTAGTAACATTATTTAAATATTTATTGGGTCGTGGAGGACGCAACACTTTTGTGGCCTTCCAAAGTAAAATTGAATAATAATTAATTGAGGCCATCGAAATAATATTTCTAGAGGCTTTCAACTAATGTTTTCCTGGAATCAAATTTTTGTGTGTAGGATGCGATGTTTTAAAAATGTTAATATATTGCTAATGAAGGGGCTACCCTCTGTCAGTAGTTCCTGTAAGCTGTAAGGTAATTTCAGTTTTTCTCGTATTTTGCATTCCTTTAGTAAGTGCTTCACTGTCATTGAAATGTTACACTGTCTGCAAATGGGTTGTTCTTTATATGTCATTAAAACTTAGTGAGTTATTCTTCTGGTCTTATTCTTAGAACTCGGGTACGATACGAGTAGAGAGCGATGAGCGATAAGCGAAAAGCGTCAGATCGACGTCGCTCACATTAGTGTTAAGCTGTAGTGCAATAGGAATCAGCGCCTAGGTCCAGCGTGTCATTCATCGCTTAGCCCAGAGATTAAAATTTTTCTCGTCGCTCACCCCAGACATTATATTTTGGGTGCTTCAAAAAGGCTATAGCCTATACATTTTAACCGATTTCAATGATTTTTTTTTTAAAATCAAAGCTAATAAAATTTAGAACAACTTTGTCAATTCACATTTATGGGTTTTTTCCCTTGTTTATTAAATTACGTGGAAAGATGTTATTATCATCCAATGTTTATGACCTTCCAATGCTTATGATCTTCTAGCTACCTTTCTTATATATATATATATATATATATATATATATATATATATATATATATATGCATACAATTTGATGTATCTAGTGGGTAGGATCAATGAAGATTTGAAGACATTTTCGACGCCTAGTTACAATCCATGTATTTTTTTCTTGGGCCTCTCCGTGTTAGGGTGGATAGTGTACCCTATGCCTACGAAAGGGGATGCTGGTTAATGTTTTTCATCAACGGGCTCGCTAAACCAATTTTCTGGCCCACCATGTATGTTCAGGAAGGTTGATAACCTGTAGATATATCAACAGAAATATCAAGTCTATAGATACGATCTTAGAAGACCACAATGAAACAAATTCCTAAAAGCGCATGACGACGGAATGAGTCAGCTCCTGAGGGGCAGCGAAAGAAAAAAAATTAGTAATGATTTTGTTAAAGTAGAATCATTTATAATTGAATGAATCATCGTGGATTCAGTATCCGGCATTCTTCTCATCAAATGGAGGGATTAATCTTGTGACCTCTTTTAAGGCCAGCCGTCGACATGAGATGTTTTTTATTCAAGAATGAGCTGATAGTAAATCAGATATTCAGCTCTGATCAATATCTGATTATTAGCGAGCTTCGAATGAATTTGGTTGTATTCGTAATACGTACAATTCTGTACAATTTAGTACCATCATTAACACACGCTCACACTCACATATACAACTTAATCTCTTTATAAATAAATTATGTTAAAAAAAAAGGAGTTTTTCCCTGAAAAAGTTGTAAAAATAATATGGAGTGGTTTGGACGGCAATATAATCTTATAATTTTAAAATACATTTTATTTTCTAAAAAGGACTCTTTTTTTTTTTTTTTTGCATATTCGCAATATCAAAATGCATTCCCGCTGTACTTCCGATGGGCTAGGGAATAAAATATGCTGTCATTTAAATCAAAACGATGCAATTTTCAACTCAGAATCCGATTTCAAGGTCGACGAGCAAATACGAATTGATACCGACACGTCTTCAAAATGTAAATTTATCTTAATTCAACCTTGGGATTAATACAATTTTTGAATGATTTGAACATATATTTTGATTAATTTCAACGATATCAGTGCTGATTACTTAGATGAAAAATAAAATATTATTTTTGTTTTTTGTTTCCCTTGTTTATTAAATTATGTGTAAATAATTCACGAACCTTTACAATTTAACATAAAATAATAGTTTATTTTTCATCTAAGTAATCAGCACTGATATCGTTGAAATTAAAGATTCAAATCCTGATTAGACTAGGAAAAATCATCGTCTCCAAAACGCAAATTTATCTTATATAACAATGAGATGAACAGAAATAATATGATTTTTGAATGAAAATATATTTTGATTTTTTCCATGTCTAATCAGGATTTGAATGTTTAATTTCAACGACATCAGTGCTGATTACTTGGATGAAAAATAAAATATTATTTTATTATTTTTGTTTTTTGTTTCCCTTGTTTATTAAATGATGTGTAAATAATTCATGAACCGTTACAATTTAACATAAAATAATATTTCATTTTTCATCTTACTTAATATCAGCACTGATTTGTTTAAATTAAACACTCAAATCCTGATTAGACTCGGAAAAAATCATTATCTTCAAAACGTAAATTTATCTTAATTAAAAATGAGATTAATTAAAATAATATGATTTTTGAATGATTTAAAAAAGTGATTTTGATTTTTTCCATGTCTAATCAAGATTTGAATGTTTAATTTCAACGATATCAGTGCTGATATTAAGTCAGATGAAAAATAAAATATTATTTTATGTTCAATTGTAAAAGTTCGGGAATTATTTACTCGTAATATAATGAACAGCCGAAATAAGAAACAAAAAAAAGTATTAGTTTGTGAAATAGATGCATTGAAATCGGTTACGATTTAGAGGCCGTAGCCTTTTTTGAAACCCGAAATGTCGTTTGGCCCCTTTGTCTGGGGGTCTATTGAACAATGTTTTTGGGGGTTATTTTGAACAAAGGTAATGGAGAAGATACGGTGTTTTTTTTTCATTACAGAAATTAGGTCATCCTCCTAAATTTCTGAAACGACATGCCGACAATCCAAAACTTTCCCACCACATTCGGCTCTTTCCGAAGCAAAGACTCGGTGGTTGGTTGGTCATTTGTCTTCCTCCCTGTTGGTCACACGGACTAAAAGAAGGGGATTGACCTACCCGCAAGAAGGGCAAAAACCTACCCGAAGGCAATTTGGCGAGAGGTGCAGGTCTCCGGGCATATCTTCCAACATGTGGATCCCATGTGTCCTCAGTCCTGCTACAGCTTCCCTTCCTGGCGCCGAGCCGGCAAAAAAAAAAACATATTTCGGAAAGTAAAAATAAATCCTCTTGCACGTTAAGAAATTCTGATCTTTAAAGGGCACATAGGAATTATTAATAATAATACTTCACTCTGAATTTAAAATTTTCCCGTCATATTGGCGTGTTTTGTCACTCGTTTTGATGCATGCATTCTTAAATATCTCGAAAACGTTTCAGAAATCATGGTAAGTGGAAAGTGATCATTCACAGGCCTAAAACATTAATTCATCCTCTGATAAATCAGCCCTAAATTTCATTAGTATTACCTCGAACAGAAAAAATCATGATTCCCAAGTATTTTTTTTTCGCTCCCCTGAAGGCAAAGTACACAGATTTTCTACTCCAAGCCAGTGTGTGTAAATTTGAATTATGATTTAAATTTCTTAATTGCAATTGAAAAGTCTGAAAATATGAATTAGAGTAAATTAAAAAATAATTCAATTTGGATTAACTGTATTTCAATTAAATAGAACTCAAGTATTCGAATTACGTAGTTATTTGAAATAAGTGTTGAGTAAATTTGAATCCAAGCTTGCCGAATGACATTAGATGGAAAACATTATATGGAAACACGCCATATTATTGTTGTAAGGGAACCTTCCTCTAGAATGGCCACGTCAAAACTGTGAGTCAATATAAAATATTATTATTTCTTGATATTTCTGAAGAACTTGGGGTGATAGCTGGTTTGAGCCATCTTTCTTATCTAATCTTCATTTATGCCTCCAAAGTACTTACGCCATCTCTTCTCCAGGATCTTTACATTTAAATATTAAGTGCTCAATGTAGCTATCCTCTGGCTCCTCGCCATCTACACTCAGCAGATGCGGTAATCCTTTCGTCATTGATATTTCCGCTGCTTCTACAAAAAGTCAACTTCAATTGTGACTGGGAAAAATTAAAATACGGAACACTTAATATATTTTCCGAAGTCATGGATTGTCTGGTTTCTGACAAAACGACCATATCGTTAAACCCAAAAATGAGTATCCTTGTTTGAAGAGCATGATTTGAGTTTTGTTTTCTTTGTTTTTTTTTACGGTGCACCGACGCACAGTGGGGCCGAACGACATTTCGTGTTTCAAAATAGGCTACAGCCTCTAAATCATTTTTTGAAATGAAAGCTAATCAAATTTAAAACAACTTGGTACAGATTTTTGTTTTTTATTTTCCCAGTTTATTAAATTACGAGTAAATAATTCATGAACTTGAACATGAAATAATATTTCATTTTTCATCTAACTTAATATCAGCACTGATGTCGTTGGAATTTATCATCCAAATCCTGATTAGACTTGGAAAAAATCAGACTGACACATATTCAAAACGTAAATTTATCTTAATTCAACAATGAGATTAATTAAAATAATATGATTTTTGAATGATTTAAAAAAGTGATTTTGATTTTTTCCACGGATAATCAGAATTTGAATGTTTAATTTCAACGATATCAGTGCTGATATTAAGTTAGAAGACAAATAAAATATTATTTTATGTTCAATTGCAAAAGTTCGTGAATTATTTACACGTAATTTAGTAAACAGGGGAAACAAAAAAATATGGTGGGACAAAGTTGTTTTAAATTTGATTAGCTTTCATTTTTTAAAAAGCATTGAAATCGGTTAAGAGTTAGTGGCTGTAGCCTTTTTTGAAACATGAAATGTCGTTTGGCCCGTCTGGGCCGGGTCTGAAATATTATTCAGATTTAAAAATCCTCTTATAAATGGCACAAATGTTTAGGGCGTTGTATCAATAGGATACCACACTTTTCCAGTATAGGGCAGATGACTTTTTTTTAAAGAAAATAATTTATGTCGTGTGGGAATCGAACCCGTCGCCGAACTAACGGCCGCCAAGCCAACAAGTATTGAAAATAAAGAGAATGATAAATTATTTTTTTTATTTTTTTTTTTTTGTTTTTTTTTTCTTACGCTCGACATCCTGGAGCAGCAAGGAATATTCTCAATAAGCTGAGCGCATGAGAAAATTCCTGCCGCCGCACAGTGATGCCTAACGCCCTAAAGTTTTTTTGTTTTTTTTATGAACATTTAAGTTTGAGATATTAAACAGACAGAAAATGTTAAGTAAAACGTGACTCAAACGGAAACGAAAAATTAAGGTTTCACAAAATCTCTGAAATACTGTCATCTTCTTTTGGTAGTTGGCTGAGGTCCAAGGCCGATTTTACTGGACTACTCCTCATGGTTTAACCTTCACCAATTTCTTATTCTATCAACTCCATCATATTTTTCTTCAGTTCTTCAAAAGGAAACTGCAGCTCTCTCACTTATATTATTTGAAAATTTTAGTTCTTCTGAATGTGGACCCTTCTCAAAATGTAGAAATTTCATGATTATTTCTAGCGTCTACAAATGTTTCTCAAATCGTCCTATCCAGCAGACGTTTTTTTCTTGCCCGCCCGCCTATAGAGATTTTTTTTTTTTTTTTTTTGTAAAACCGATAAATAAGTTTCATTCGTTATTTATAAACAGCAAATAATGTAATGAGTTTTAAAAATTATGGATACGACTAATTCAGAGCAGATTGTTGACCGTGGAGTTAAACTGGCGTGGAAATAGCAGTAAGGTAATAAAACTTCATTATTAAATAATTGGAGTTTCGGCTGGAATTCCAAGCCTTCATCAGGGCCACGAGGAGAGGAAGAACTCATGAAGACTTGAAATTCAAACCAAAACATTACCAATAAAAACCCATTTTTATTTTAAAATGTAGTTTTATTAACCATCATTACCGAACTTCGACTATATTCACACTGGTATATGATAAATGGTTTCTTTTTTCATTCCTGACACAGACACCCAAAATGGGTATTTTATTTTAATGGCGCATTCTAGACCATGAGCGCCGGGCTATCTACAGGTAGCCATCCTTTATAAACACCTATTGTGTAGTAGGGAATGTTTTTATTATATTTGGACAACAAACGGCCCTCGGGCCGGGTATGGCCATCCGTAGGATTTGATCCGGTCATCGAGACGTTTTGAAAAAAACAATTAAAAAAAAAATATTACGCTACTTACTCACACCCACTCCAAATGAGGAAGATGGAGTGAGGTGGGGTTTGTCGCTTGCTCCTGTGGAATCAAGTGAGCGAGCAAGCCGAGTGTCTCATTGATTTCGTGTCGCTATTTAATTTTCTGTGTTTATAAAAATTCCCAATCTCACGATTTAATAACAATTTTGAACCTATTTTTTTCATTTGTAAATAATAATAAATTGTACTACAATATCACTGACGTATTAAATCATGTTTGATATTTATCGCTAAAAATTATCAACACTTTAAAATCCTAAAAGAAAAGTTATTTTATTGTGAACCATCTACGCGACACGTGAAAGTATTTGCTCATTAAAGTATTACCCATACTTGTTCGAGACTCTCAAAATGGGTATTTTTTTTTTTTTTTTTTTTTTTTTTTGGTGCATCTATTTCCAGGATCATTAGCACCATCAAAATGGGTCTTTGGGGGGGGGGGAACTTTATTGCAAATATAGTGTATATGAGTCTGTTCATAGAAAAGATATTTTGCCCCACAGAATGGGTTCTTAAAAAACGTATATACAATGTTGTTATTTTATTATTAAGAGCGTCTTCATATAGGTAGGTAAATATTGTGTCGACAGTAGTAACCAAAAAAAAAATTAATAACACCTTGGTATGATCAATTCCTCAGACCTAAATGTGGCATTTATATATATCATCATTTTACATATAACGTTTCGGACTTCCGGCCATTTTCAAAATCTAGAAAGAAAAATAAAGCAAGTGTTACACAAAAAATAATCCCTGTTATTAAATCATTTATATTAATATAACCCTATGTCAATAATTTATACTTTAGTTTACCTTAATACTAGCAGCCTCTTTATTAAACCTTTTAAATTTAGGCCTTGTCATCCTGGCATTCTTCTCATAACAACTAAACATCAAAACTTTAAAATTACTATTATATATCATTATTATCAATTATTCTAATTCTACTATGATTACATTATTAAAATCTTATATTACATATTATAGGTATAATCTAATTCTTAAACGCAGTAATTTTCTTTAATACCCCCCACATTGCCAAGAATCTTTCATGATCTAAAACACTTATCAATGCCTATCATCATATATATATAACATTCTATATATTTTTAATAATAATATTTAAAAAAGACAAAAAAAAGAGAAAAAAAGTAAATAAATAAATTTACAATAACAGGGGGGAAATGCATAAAAAGTAAGAATAAATAAATTAAAAAGAAAGAATAATATAAGACGAGGGTCTCCCCGTGGTCTGATGGCTAACGCCTTAGATTCGTATGCGGGAGATGGGGGTTCGAGTCGCTCAGTGGTAGAGCAATGGACTCATATGCTGGAGGACCTGAGATTTTTTCTTCTACTGTCCTAGTTCATGCGTTGCATTCGGCCTCCCTGACCGTCCCTAGGCCACCCCAGCCTTTAATTAATTTATTAATGGGTACCTGGTGCTAATGACCCAAGCAGTCGATGCACCAAAAAATACAAAAAAAAATATTAATAGGTATGACATCTTTGGATGGAAGAAATTTTGGGCACTGAAGGATATCATGAAAGGCAACTTCGGTATAGAAGCAAAAAAGACCATTTTTGATACTTGTATCCTCCCAGTGGTTACTTATGGTGCCCAGTCGTGGTCGTTGAAGAAGGCGGACGAAAATAAATTAGTGGTTTGGCAGCACTCTGTAGAAAGAGTAATCACAAAGACAAAAAGGAGCGACCGTTTAAGAAGCACAGAGCTAAGGGCAAGGACTTGGTTGACGGATGTGGTACTTCATTGCAACAGACTAAAGTGGAAGTGGGCTGGACACGTGCTAACGCAGAGGGATGGAATATGGTCCTCAGAGATCACGGAGTGGACACCATATGGGAGGAAGAGGAACCAAGGACGGCAGAAGAAGAGATGGAGGAATATGTTCAGGAAATGGGTTGGCCCTCATTGGTGGAGACAAGCTGAGGACAGGACAGTATGGAAGAAGTTACTGAAGGAGAACTTTACGCACCCAGCTTTCCAGTAGAACTGATCACTCAAGGAAAGCGTAGACCATTACCCCGAAAAGGGACGCCTGTGCGGAAGAATTGATTTATTTTCTACAAAGAAGTATGATTATTATTGTTTTTTATTATTATTATTATTATCAAAAAAGCATTATCATTGTTATTATTGTTTTTTTTTTTTTTTTTTTTTTTTTTTTTTTTTTTTTTTTTTTTACGGCGCATCTACATCTAGGTCATTAGCGCCGCGTTATTATTGTTGTTATTATTATTATCATAAGAAGTTTTATTGTTGTTATTATTATCATCATAAGATGTTTTTTTGATATTATTATTATTAAAAGAAGTTTTATTTTTTTTTTTTTTTTTTTTTTTTTTTTTTTTTTTTTTTTTTTTTTTTTTTTTTTTTTTTTTTTTACGGCGCATCTACATCTAGGTCATTAGCGCCGACATCCAGGGTGCAGCAAGGAATTTTACCAGCGAGCCGTGGGATGATAAAATTCCTGCCGGAGGTTGGGAATCGAACCCACCATCTCCCGCTTATGAATCCAAGGCGCTAGCCATTAGACCACGGGAGACCCCAAGTTTTATTATTGTTATCAAAATAAGTATTATAATTATTATTATTACGAAGAAGTATTCTCATTATTATTGTTGTTGTTGTTATTATTATCAAAGAACTATTATAATTATTATTATTATCAAAGAAGTATTTTTTTTTTTTTTTTTTTTTTTTTTTTTTTTTTTTACGGCGCATCTACATCTAGGTCATTAGCGCCGACATCCAGGGTGCAGCGAGGAATTTTACCAGCGAGCCGTGGGATGATAAAATTCCTGCCGGAGGTTGGGAATCGAACCCACCATCTCCCGCTTATGAATCCAAGGCGCTAGCCATTAGACCACGGGAGACCCCTCAAAGAAGTATTATCATTATTATTGTTGTTGATAGTATTATTATCAAAGAAGTATTATCATTATTATTGTTATTACTATTATCATCGCACAATAAAGGCTATTTATTCATTCATTCATTTGTGCTAATGACCCTACCAGTCGAAGCAGCAAAGGGGAAATCAGGCGGCTGGAGCATAGTACTGACCACACTATCTCCCTAGTGTGCCGTATGGTCATGAATCAGATAGTATCTGCCCCTCAGGGCCCTCGTGGCCTGTTACGGGACTGATTTTATATATATATATATATATATATATATATATATATATATATATATACATATACAATAATTAAAAAGGCACACTTATAACCAAAGGCGCAATAACTCTGGTGTTGATCGCCCAAAAAAATTGTATCCTATCATATCCTGGATGATATATTACAGTTAAAACAGAATGTTTGTTGCAGACATCTATGAAACATTTCAGTTAAAGGAAGCTTCGGCTCATTCCCAATATGAATTCATAAAATTTCAATATTCCTTTAATAAGAAGAAAAGAAGTTCGTAAACAAGGGCTTGTCTCGAGAAGGGAGATTGGTTTTGACAGGAGGGCAGAGTTCCAGCAATAGCATACAAAGGGAACAATTGCTAAAAATTGGTCTTAACTAAATTGTAGACAGAAGGAGGGGTTGGTGATGTTGGGGTGTGGACCCGTTGTTGGTGGTCCTATTGACGGGGCATCGTTCTAGATTGAACACAAAGCTAGCGTAACAATCTGAATTCTCCCAATTAGTCAGCCTTGCCACCCTACACAGGCTGTCTATCTCTTCTCTAGAGGACTTGGCTCTAGCATACGCCTTCTTGGATGTCCGTATTTACTGGATATCTATGTAGTCCAGTAGAGCTCAAAATATTTCATAAAAAGACTGTTTGCGGAATGAGGCCTGCGAGAATTAATCGACTGCGAATAATCGACTGCCAATGCTCAGAACCGCTCAAAAAAGCTACTTAAAATGATTTTTAGCAGAAACAATCAGTGAGAGTGCAAAAAGTAAACCTTCTGCAGATATTGTTCCTAATCAACAACTTTGCAATGTGCCTTCCCTTTAAAGCAATTCTCTAACTAAGAACCGTTCAAAAACCTACTTAAAATGGTTTTTAGCAAAATCAAGTAGTGAGAGTGCAAAAAGTCAACCTGCCGGCAATCAACAACTTTGCAATCTGTCTTTCCTTTAAAGCAATCTCCAATGCTCAGAACCGCTCAAAAAAACTACTTAAAATGATTTTTAGCAAAATCAAGCAGTGAGAGCGAAAAAGTAAACCTTCTGCAGGTATTGAACCTATTCAACAACTTTGCAATGTGCCTTTCCTTTAATGCAATCCCCCTAACTTTGAACCGCTCAAAAAACTACTTATATGAAATGAATGTTTACGAAATTTAGTGGTGATCATGCAAAAATTCAATCTTTTCAGATATTTCATAAACTCAATACATTCACTCGTTGCAAAGCCCTTCTAAACAATCTCCCTTACCTCAAAATCATTCGAAACCCGTCTGGATAACATCTTGTGTTTTCATGGATAGAACGATTAGGATCCAAGAATTAAACTCCCAGCAGATATTGCACCTAATTAACTTTGCACGATGCTCTAACTAATGAGCTAAATCCAGTACTTTTTATTTGAAAGCATTGTTTGTTGAAAAATTAAATCCATAATAATATTGTTGGAACTCTTGGGTAACTTTGCTGAACGCCCTTACATGCATAAAATCTTCATATTTCACAAACTGGTACACCTGATTGTAGATCCACCAAAGAATTTCGGTGCACCTCTTGGATAAAGTTTCTCTCCCCTGCATCATTAAAAAAAACTGTTAAAAGGATTGACTGTGTTTACGAAACATATTATTGCACTTGTTAATAACTTTTCGCCTTGCCCTTGCAATCTAGAATGGTGATTGGTTGTTAATTAGGACGACGAGCAAACTAGGATTAAATCCTATAAACATTCGTTTCAAGTAATTTTGTACAGGTAATAGGGAACGAATTGACACCTTATTCAATATTTTTCCTTCCGAGTAAACCCCATAGCTTAATTGAAGTGGTCGGGGTAAAATAGTGCCAAGCAACAAAACTTAAACGTAGCAGCTATATGTTGGATATATTATGTGGGACTATCAGTCTATGATGCAAATGCTACTAAAATATGTCTACAAGCTCTATATGCTACTTAATACTGTTGCCCCTAACCATTTCAACTGATAGTCCCACATAATAACCAACATATAGCAAATACCCCTTCAATAGCCCCGACCCCTTCAATTGCATTACCCTAATCTATTAAAATGCTTCTGGCTCTAACAATGAAAGAACAAGTGTAAATTGAATAAATATTCTTATTCATTACTCTAGATTATCAGGCTCGTAGTAAATGCTTTTAGATTAAATAATTTTTCTATGGACTGTTCACTGATAACGCCCTATCAGCCCAAGACAATGGGCCTGACGTAATTCCTATCTTAACTTTCATAATATCTGTCTGCCTATGAGTTCACTACGCAAGATCATGTATAACGCTTTGGAAATTTATCGACGCACCGTTGCTTTGTTAAACTTAGTTTCAAGATGACTCAAGTGAAATGCTCCTCTTCAAACTGGCCCTGACGTAATATCGAGGCAGTCATACTCCTCATAAAAATCGTGAGTAAAGTCTTTAACTCACGATTTAATAATACTGAAGGAGAGTGTCCTCAGCACCGATTTTCTTCAAAATTTGCACTATAACGTATTTTGATGCACTAAACACGAATCCGTTGAAAAAAAAAAGTTGCTCGCAACTAGGAAAGAAGTTATTAAGCACTAAAGTTCACTGTTATGGAGGTTATAAAAGACGAGGTAAACAGGTTATATGTAAACACGCGCATGCGCAGTAGTCCTTAATGACGAAGTGTAATTGAAATTTAGACTCACCTGTGGTAGCTGACTTGGTCGTAAACTGTCGCTTTTGGGTATACGTGCTATGCGTTTCCGCTCGCTCCGCTCGCTCATGAAGATATCAAAACCCCTAGTCAATCCAACTCGCAGAAATGAAAAGAATTCTATGCCCAAAAGTCGTCCAAGGCATTCTTCTAATCCTCCTAGACATCTTCAGACGCGATGTTCGGTGGATATAAGTCAGTAATCGCACCGAAAAAGGCGTTTATGCGCATTATCACTTCTTTATGCGCATTATCACTTAATTTATGCGCACTATCACTTCATTTTTATTGAACACTTTCTACAAAAAACTGTAATAACGATAATAATAACAAGCTAATTGCAGCTTAGAGGGAATTAGAGAAGCTTAGAAGGAACAAATCATAAAGGCATTAGCTAATTATTAAGGGATTTCTGTTATATAATACTTTTCAGGAGCGAAACAAGAAATTTGAAGAATGTTTCATTATTTAAAAAAATGTTTCTGAATAAATAAGTGTTGGTAAATTTTAATAATTGATAGTTAATTTCAATTACACTTCTTCATTAAGGACTATTGCGCATGCGCGAGTTTACAAGTACGTTGTTTATGCGATCATTTGTAACCTTCATAACAGTGAACTTTTTTTTTAAATAACTTCTTTCCTAGTTGCGAGCAACTTTTTTTTTTTCAACGGATTCGTGTTTAGTGCATCAAAATACGTTATAGTGCAAACTTTGAAGAAAATCGGTGCTGAGGACACTCTCCTTCAGTTTTACCCACGATTTTTCAGGGTCATTCAAAATCACGTACTCATCAGGACTTGAGTCAAAATTTATTGAGAGGAGATCGTTGACCGTTGGTGATGAGAAGGTAGAATTTGTTAGGGTTTAGTCCTGGTATTTTAATAAAACTACATTTTTTATAGGACAATTTTCCCCCGATGTTTCGGTTTGGAATTTAAGTCTTTATCAGAGCTGTAAAACAAGGACCTTGTTGAAATAGTTGCTTTTAAAAAACCTACTTGAAGGTTTTTTTTACCATTTTCTTTTTTATGGACTTACGTGCTTCCTTAACTCATCAAAAATAATATCACAAGTGTGTTTATGTGCCGGGAAAGATTTTAAAGCTGTCAAAAATTCGATTTCTCAACATTAAAAAACATCTCTCTGATATTTCAAAATTAAAAACCATTTTTTAAAATCTTTTCCGGCCCGGAGGACCACATGTAAAAAGATTGCCACGCCACCATTTTTTATATGGTATGATGTGGAGGTAATACTTTTTGGGGCTGGATAAATAAGTGGACTGTATGAATAATGAGTTGATAATTTATATTTATTGAGTACAAATGAAGAGTGGGGGGAAATTGCCAAAATCAGAAACAAATGGTGGTTAATATATTAATGAAATTTTGAAAGTTGTTGGACTGATGAGGTTGAAATAATGATGAGCTGATGAAGTGGTGATGAAGATGGGCTGCTGGGGATCCATGAAGTTACATTAAATAGGTACCTGTTGATGGTGCCTTGTTGGATAGAAGGGGTGCATCTCTCCCTGTTTCCTCATTTATGGTCAGCTGCATGCCTTTGCTCCTCCGCTGCCCGGTGGTTTTAGGTGACTGCTCGGCCATGGTATATTAAAGCCGGTGAAAGAGAACAAAAATACTTTGAGCACTCTGTATAGCGAGATGGATTTCTTGACTGTACACGCTCTGTGTAAGCGGGTGGACTTCGTTTGTCCCAACTTGACCGGGGGTTGTTCGCCCAGTTGTGGTAGACGGCGCCACCGTTGGCGGGGTTCATAAGAAGAAAAGCATCTTTAGGGTGGCAACCCTAAACAAAGAGAAAAGAATGAACTTTTCGGTGCATCACCCGTGACGCAAACCTTGGAGTTCCTTGCTATAAGACATTTGAACAGGGGTATTTTTCGGTATCCAGTAGGCAGGATCAATGGAAATTTGAAGAAATTAATTATAAGTTCATTCATGAGAGCAATCTCAATTATAGCTAATACGGGAACATTAATAAATTGGTCTATATTTTGGTATCAATAAAAATAAGAGGAAATGTTT
Organism: Gonocerus acuteangulatus; assembly: GCA_946811695.1. NCBI lineage: Eukaryota > Metazoa > Arthropoda > Insecta > Hemiptera > Coreidae > Gonocerus > Gonocerus acuteangulatus. Next base: position 32,835,762 of record OX328132.1, on the reverse strand, counting down.
TAAAAAATGTTTCATGGGTGCAATCTTAATTACTTCATTCATAAGACATTTGAACAGGGGTATTTTTCGGTATCCAGTAGGTAGGATCAATGGAAATTTGATGAAGTTAATCATAAATTCTTTCATGAGAGCAACCTCAATTATAGCTAATAGGGAACATTAATAAATTGGTCTATAGTTTGGTATGAATAAAAATAAGAGGAAATGTTTTAAAAAATGTTTCATGGGTGCAATCTTAATTGCTTCCCATCGTGATTAGTAAGAAAAATCATTTTAGAATATTAAAAATAATTTTAACAAAAATAATAAAAAGAGGGCGTCTCTCGTGGTCTAGTGGCTAGCGCCTTGGACTCATAAGCGGGAGATGGTGGGTTCGATTCCCATCCGGCGGCAGGAATTTTCTCATCCCACGGCTCGTTGGGAAAATTCCTCGCTGCACCCTGGATGTCGGCGCTAATGGCCTAGATGGTGATGCGCCGTAAAAAAAAAAAGATTATTCTTAAGAAATTCTGCGAGTTTGTATATTTGTGTTTCTACATATACAATTTCATAAAGGTTTTCAAATTTTTATTAACTATGTAGCATGTATGTAGGTAATGCATGTAAACAAACATTATGTTCTCGAGAAACTCATTAGCAGCATGGATGATACTATGAAAAACGTGTCATAATATGTTTGCAAAATAATTATCCATAATATGAATTTTTAATATAAAATGATTTGACTTCACTTCCATAAAATTAATCAATTTTATTTGATTACAGGTAAATGCAAGAAAAGTTATGCTGTCGTGAGTATAATTCTTATGATAGTTTTGACTTTGCTTCTTCTAATACCTTGGCAAGTTTGACCATGTTTGGCTCAGATCCTATATTGATAACGTCAGCAAAAATATCATTGGTGCTGCAAAAATGTTTTCATTATAGATAAACCATAGCACGCTACGTTATGTTGAGAAGACGTGCTATTATTACTAATAAAATGGAATAAAAAGCTGCAATTTTTAAATAATAGTACCTTTGATGGTTATTTACATCTGTAACATTTTCTTAAATTTAAAATTCCCATTACTCAACCAAAGGTGTAAAACTGTAAAGTTCGTAAATCTTTGAATAACATAATAATTCGAAGAGGCGCTGAGTAAAAATTTTTTTTTCCAATAATCAAATTAAAAATATAATTTTGAAATATTTATTTCTAAATTCATCTGCGTCAGAAAGTTTTGAAAAATAAAAATAATATATGTACCAATTCCTCAAAGCAAAAAACATCACGTCACTCCACTAAAAGTATATTTCATAATTTTATTTAATGCAGGAAGATCTAAAACATTGTCAAGGTCGTATTTATGTACATTATTGTCATATAATAACATATAAATATATTAATACGTATTTACAAGTGTATACATATACTATATTTCTGTATGAGTATTTATATATATATATATATATATATATATATATATATATATATATATATATATATATATATTATTTATTCTTCCAAATGACCCAAAATATATATAAATTCTCTCAAATTTTAGGAGGCTTGGGGTCTTAAAAGCAGTAATCCTTCCTTCCTTCACACTACTTTATTTACTAGGCCCGATATGTTTCGTGCATATTTTCGCACCTCTTCAGGAGCACTTCTTGCTAGGAAGTACTCTCGTCACCAAGTACTCCCTCTGGAGTCTGGCATAAAGTTTTATGCAGGAAACATGTCGGGCCTAGTAAATAAAGTAGTGTGAAGGAAGGAAGGATTACTGCTTTTAAGACCCCAAGCCTCCTAAAATTTGAGAGAATTTATATATATATATATATATATATATATATATTATCAAATCAATGAAATTACAGAGAGAAATATATGTTCCGACAAAACGATGCCTTCCTGCTGGCTATGAGGAAGTATTAGGCATTGCTAATTTTTGTGTGTGACATTTATGACCTAATAAAGTAAATGAAAATGTTAAAAATTTAAACTAAAAGACAAAAATAGAGCTTGCAATAAAATGTTTATATTTTTTTAAATAATTAGCTTAGGAAAAAATTGTCTATATAAAGTTCAGTACTCCTATTTTTATGGTGCTTTATTATGGCTGTTTATGTAATTGAAAAATTTATGGAAGTAAAAATTATTATCTAGAGGTCTGGTGTTAGTGGATGAACAGTTTATATTTATTGTTACGTATTTTACTTTTTAATCCTCCTAATATTTGTTTACTTTGTTGTAAGTATATTGTCCTGGTTATGACCCTGATAGATCAATTTCCTTTTATTTGCAAGTAATTTTTTTCATTCTGTTCTCCGGTGAGTCAGGCATTCGAAAGGAGAATGCTCGTTTGTCTCAGTAATGGGGTAGGTGCACCCCATTACTGATTTCCTCCCAGGAAATAGCTCCACAATACAATTCTAATATTGTATTGACGAAAACTGTCTGGCGACAGACACGTGTAAAGACACCATCTGGCCATCCTAAGCCATATACAAAACTGTTACGTGCATGTTACGCTTAGTTAGCAAAATGCTCTCTTTCTAAGCAATGATATATATTTTCTTATTATTTTTTTATTGTAGCACCACTAAAAGGGCGATATTCTCTTACATTTCTCAAGAACTGCCATTAATAGTTAAAAATACAATGTACAATAAAACATTGGTGGTGACAAAGTAGTGAGATTTCTTTGCAAACCATACAATAATGGAGTAAATGAATGACGTGGTTTTAAGATGAACATTTAGTGCTATAAAAAAAGCAGTTAAAATGAAAACTTAATATGATAATAATAGAATAAGTTTTCGGTTAAATTTTTTGAATGACTAAATGTGTATTTGACGTTATATACATTTCTACATACAATATGTACATGCAAGCATACACACACATACAATACATGTATATCTATACACATAATAAAATTCTAACGGATCGCTGTCTGTACATGGAAGATATATGGGAAAAAATACTATTGGGGGCCTTTATTAACGTAATAGTACCCAAAACAATGATATTTAGAATTTTTGTCTGTTTATCTGTGCGCGCTAATCACAGAAACGGTTTATCCGATTGAGTTGCACGTTTCACTAATATATTGTGGTATGCTTCACTTTACAATTAGTGTTAATTTCATGTCAATCGGTTCATAAATAAAAAAGTAATGCCAATGTAAAGAATCACGTCGAACATTTTCCAAAGTAGTTCTTCGACCATACCGGCCGCAATTATAGTTGTATTGCAACGAAACTCGGTATTTGTTGTGGACACATTACTAGAAAAATGTGTTCTAAAAATAATCTAAATCGGTTCATTAGGAGGGGGGTTTACTCTGGACCCAAATTACCAACTTGCCACTACCAGCCGTAATCTATCTTTACATATAATAAAATTCTAACGGATCGCTGTCTGTACGTGGAAGATATATGGGGAAAAAATACTATTGGGGGGCCTTTATCAGCGCAATAGTACCCAAAACAATGATTTTTGGAATTTTTATCTGTTTGTCTGTATGTCTCTATACACGCTAGGGTTTAACAATCCCTAAGGGGTCCAGCTTAGTGGCTCTGACACGTTTAACAATCCTAGAAGCCTGTATGCTTGATCCCCTTGGCTATACGCTTAATCTCGTGTATAGACAAGCATTACTGTAAAGTAGATTTTTTTTAAATACCCCTACGACGGTGTTTATAATCCAAAATAAACAAAACAAAAAAAATCATAAATAACAATTAGAAAATATAAGTGCAGTGTACATTTACATGCTCACGAAGATGTTGAAGGAACATAAAATTCAATAAGACGTACACTTGAACGTAGCATATTAATACGAAGTATATACATACTTCTGGGGTATAAACACCATGTATATAAACAATGATGATATAACAATTATTACCGACCAGCGACTATTTCCACACTGGATAATCTTCACGCCCAATGGCATCTTCTAAAATAAAAATTATCCGATTACAACGATTCACACTTATTTTAATACACTTTAATTACTAGGGGTAATACAACCTTGTTAGATGAAAATCAAAGTAATTTTCATTAATTTACGAATAACAAATAAATCTATATTTTTCAATTCTTTATATCAAACGTTTTATATGGGATGTTAAAGTATCGAAAAAAAAAAGTTTCAATTCTTCGAAAAAATATGGTGGCTCTGTATCTAGCCAACGGAAACCCTCTTTTTCACGGGTGATAGTCTGCAAGTTGCAATTTTTAATCTAGAACGAAAAACTAAACTTATTTCGCAAGAAGAAGGTTAAATCTACTTAAGTAAGTAGGATTTTTAAGAAATATTAGTATTTAGAAAATGGTAAACAATTATTCATTTTCTGTTAAAAAATCCGTCGAACATCGGCCATAAAATCGTTATAATTCGATGAATCTATAACCTCCTACGAGCATTACTAGAAAATATCATTAGGAAGCTGCAGTTAAAATTTGAAGTTGATCGGGCAAAAATTGATGACGCCAGACCATCGCCCAATTTGAATAGTTTTGAGAAAACTACTTTAAAGTTGAATGTTCTGAAATGTTCATATTTTCCCTATTTAATTTTTTTCATACTTTCTTGAAATAAAGATTAAAAAAATGGATTTAAATTTTTAAATGTATTGAAGTTAGACAAAAAAAAAAACACATAATAACTAAGAAGGGATCAATCGAAGCTCGCTCAAAAAAGTAGGCTCAAATCAGCATCGCATTCATTCGGTATCAGGAAAATCGTACGTTTTGCCTATTTAAAAACTTTTTCTTCACATAAACACTCTTCGATGTCATTTCTTATTAGTTAAGGAAGAATTTTCATATTACCCTTTAAAGTAAGGGTAACTTTGTATTTATCATCATTTTCTCTTGTAGCTCGGCAGGAGATGAGAGATTCTATTTAATTTTTGTTAAAATTAATGAGCAACTATTAAAAAAAAATAACTAAAATAATCCTTCAACTTATTATTTTTTTTTCATGCAAGAAAAGAAAAAATGTACCGTTTAAGGAAGCCCTGTTTGAGAAAGGGAACGACAGAAACAATTAAGCTAGGGATTGAACGTCAAAAGAACTCATTTTTTCTCGTTTAAAACTCCCGAAGAAATAGCTCTAGGGAGGTAAATGCTCCGAGAAGATAGCTGGATTGACAATCTCACCATCAAAGTGCCTCCGTTCCTCCTTGTTAACTCCGTCGGGCCCCCCGATTTCTTATGGGCCTTTGCAGAAATTCCATTAAAGCCGAACATTCTATTGACGGATTTGTTCTGAGCTAGTAGCAGAATGACCCTGTCAGTAAAATTACTTTCTTTGTATTCAGAGATGATCCAAATTTTATTTTTCATAGTTAAGTTGTTTCTACTTTTATCACTTTGACTGCGGGAGCGGTGAGCCCCAAACCATCCAAAAAATGGTATTTTTTTTTTTCATTTTATGATTTCATTTGTTTTGTTAATGCGAAAAAATAAATTACCACTTGGAAATTTGAGATAATTTCCTTCAGAAAAATGTTTTTACCATGACACACATATGTTGAAGAAACTCCTGCAAAAATTCTGCAGTAAGGTCTGAGCCAGGAACGATTCCAGAATAAGCTACTCGCTCCAAAAACACTCCCTGAGACGACGGAGGAGCGAATAAACCAGCCTGGAGGATTGTAGCCGACTCGCAAAATTTTTTAAATTTTTCTCCCAGCTTGCCAGGTAGCTCCCATGACGCACATGCAGCGTCATACCGCCACAGCCAGTGGGTTTGTGATGACGCACATGCGGCGTCATCCGCAGCCAAGGTGTTAAAGGATATTTTAAACGTGTCATGAATACGAATCGGCCAACAATCGCAATTTTTTTTACTGTTTCCTATGGATTTTTGGATGCTGACATACAAAAAAATTCTCGAAAAATCGGTATTTGCTGCAATATTGTCAAGTTTATGAATCACAAAGATATTTTTCACTTTCATATTTAATCATGTTACTTACCATGAATTCACCGAAACAAAAGAGGGGATACCCAAAATTAAGTAAGGTAAGTCGATCCATACCATTCGCGAGGTGATAGTTTTGGTCAAAACAAACAATTTTAAGCCGTATTGCCTTATCCAAAAGTTAACCATGTCCAAGATATTTAATATTTTAGGTTTTGCTTAAGTTTCAGGTATTTTTTTTTTAATTTATAGTATTTGAGCTAAACGTTTTTATTCTTTTTTTTATTTATGACATTCAGAATAAATTATTAATTTTGGGGTATATTCTTCTTTTATAAGTTTCAATTGACGTTACACAATACCAATATATGTATGTATATACTCTGAAACCTCTCTGACACCTCTGGGAGAACCAAAGTTGTCCACTATAGAGAGGTGTCCGCTATACAGAGGGGTTGGTCAAAATGGATACGGACCGAATTTGTATATTTAATTCATGTTTTAATTAACCATTTAATAATTATCCATAAAAAGTTTTTTTAAAGTATATAGAAAGAAGTTCAATAAGTATAAACTTAAAAAAAGTTTTTATTCTAAAAAGTTTAAAGCATAAAGAAGTTCTTAGTTCTCGGACAAAATTTTTGTCACAATTTTTCGTCCATTTCTTCAAAATTTCATCTTTCTTTTTTCAATATTTCTGCTGCTTGTGTTTTCCCTATCTTAAAAAACTCGTCAACTTTACGCACACCACATTTTTCGCGATTGGAAAATGTTATCACATCAATTTTTTCTTTAAGTGTCAGAGATTTCCAAGTAGATATATTGATGAGAAAGCACGATATTTACTCAACAAGAGCTAAAAAGAAAAACTGATAAGTGAAGAGAGTGAAGTTCTGCGGAAGGAATGTGAACCGAACGGACTTATGGAATATTCCCGGAACCGTGATACCGCGTTGGCAAAACAATAGTAATCTGCCAGCGGGAAAACCATATGCTTCTGCTGAAAAGGAAGGGGTTCCTGTTGTGAAATGGTTAGGAAGATATTACTAGTCACTATTCTGTGTATATATATATATATATATCTTATTCTTTCAAAAAGTTTGTTATTGTTAACGCATTTTTCTGGAAAGCTACGCCGATGGGAACGCTTCTATAAATAACATTAGCTGTAATTGTCCGTAGTAAGGAGGTAAAAAATCAGGTTTTACTGTCCGTGTCCTTTATACAGAGGTGTCCGCAATATAGAGGTTTATTTTACCTATAGAAAAATTCGGGACTGTGAGAAAATGTCCGTTAATAGAGGTGTCCGCTGTAGGGAGGTGTCCGTTAAGGGAGGTGTCCGTTAAGGGAGGTTTCACTGTATATATATATATATATATATATATATATATATATATATATATACACTCACACAGGAATAAATTGCATGCAAGAGGTTAGGTTTCAATGGACTCCATACGGTTTTAATTTCTTTGGACCTGATGTACGAAATCGAAAAAAAAAAAACATTTAGAAAATGTAAGTATAGTATACGTGTACATAGTCACTAAAATGTTGAAGACACATAAAATTCAATGAGAGGAAAATGTTAGTACGAGCCATATAAATGCTTCTGGGTTACAAATACCATCTATATAAACCACGATGGACTTAAGTTCACAAAACGACCTGTCGATAAAATGTGTGGTTGCATAAAGTGATTAAATCTTTATTCATTAAACCGTAAACATAATCAATTAATTCGACCTCGTTTGGTGTCATGAGGATACATATTAGGGATTAATATTAAGATTTTATTAATTAAATCCTAATGAAATTCACCATTTTCTTGTTTGTTGATATTGTTAATACTTCCCTCCTTAATGAGGAACCCCGCTTATGAGGTTGACCTCATGACACAATCCGGATGTGCCGACTAGAAAAATCTAGTCAAATCTTCACCGTTTGACCGATTTTGACCAAACTTGCCACAGAGGTAGGTCTTTATAGGGGAAATCTCCTAGGCTAGGTTAAAATAGTAAAATTTCAAAATTTGGCCAAACGTTTTGTTCAAGAAAAATTGGCTACACTGAACCATTCAGATTCTGACGGCAATTTTGAATCGACAGCCATTTTGAATAATGTCTCAAATTTATTTGTTGATGTTCTTGATAATTAGAATAACTCTAACTCATTGATGAATTTACATCATTATATAATCATGTAATGCAGTTTGTTTCAATTTTATATCAGCAGTCACTGTCTTACTAAGGAGCGCTGGCCTTTCTTTGATAAGAGCTATCTACTCGCAGGCTGTGCTGCTGGCCTCCGTCGGCTGTTTTATGAATTGCTGTGGTGCTGGCCTCTGTTGGCTGTCTCACGAATTACTAGACAGATGTAAACAAATTCACACCGTTTGACCGATCTTGACGTAACTGGGTATACAGGTAGAATTTGATACGGGGAGAGCCATAGGCAGAAAGTAGGTGTAGAATGGCACGCCGGGGAACAGCTAGTTTTAAATAAAAACAAATAAATATATTATCTGTTAACTTATTGGCGAGAAGAATATATTTTCAATGTCAATGCACCATTATTGCTCCCTACATCCGGCAAGAGGAAAGACATGAGTGCAAACAATAAGCAAAAGGGTGACTCAAGTAGTTGTGCCTTATGTTTTCAGCTAACCACCAACAATAATCTGAAGAGTAAGTGAGAGGGATTGAAGAGTTTTTAGACAAAGACCACCAACCTCCCCCCTCCCCTCCCACCGCCACTCCTAGTCACTAATTACTCTGCCACACGACATCATCCTAACGATGCGACTTTGAAACCATTTCATTTCCCATTATTCCGCTGCTCTCTTTATTTCATTTATTTTTTTTTTTAAATATAATTATTACGGCCACCCCCTTCACCACTTGACACCGCACAATAACCTCTTAGCTCTTGTAATTAGAATCCATTCTTCGAAAGAAAAATAATAAACATCCCCCCCCTTAAACAACGCACTCCAAAGAATTTTAATTATTTTGTAATCCGGACCTTTCAGTTATTTTTCCCGTAATTTTCTGAGAATTCATTAAACAAAAACAGATGAAAGAAAAGAAACATCATAATAGCCAAGAAAAATATGGTTACTCTTTTCACAAAATTTACTATAATTATATTATCCATTTTCAATTTACTTATACCTTGCTTAATAAAGAAAAAAGTCCCACTCACTGGAAATGCGTCATCTTAGCGCGGTTCCGTTCATATACCTAGTGTCATTAGGAAAGGAGTAGAAGCAGTTACTAGTAGGTTTTGATCTTTCGTGAATATAATAAAAATATAAAATGATATCTCAACGAGAAGGAATATTTAAGGCACCACAAAAAGAAATTGATATTATTCTAAGCGGAAATGACCTCCACCTTCTCAACGTTCGCCATAGGAAACACTATTGCCAATACGTTTCTCATTTTCATACTACTACATGCAATTTTGATGTTTTAAGCACTTATTTCTCGGATTGACATCGCCCCGACGAAAATTAAATCAAAAAACTTTTCTGTAGGGAATTTAGTAACCTTCTGAATGGTCACCTTCCACTTTCCACGATTTCCCAACTATTTTCGAGATATTTTAGACAATATACGAAAATCCTAAAACTTTTCATTCATGTTAATGAAACATTTTATTTATACTATTTCCCCAATTATTTTATATTATAGTGTTTCGTATTGACCCAATACGCATCGATTCAATTGAACAGGTCTTACGATGTTCTTGCTTTTTCGTCATTAGACATCTCAAACGCGTTTTTTTTTAATAATAAAAAAAACCTTTAGAACGGCATATGTATGGAACGGAGTGAGATGGAAATGTGCGGTTGGTGGTGTTGAACTTGCGACATACCCAGTATATATATATATATATATATATATATATATATATATATATATATATATATATATATATATATATATACAGTAGAACCTCTCATATCCGACCTTAACGGGACCGGGCCATGGTCGGAACGGTCAAAAGGTCGGATATCGGAAGGAGCATAAAAGAAACGTCTTTCAAAATTATAAAAACAGCTATAATATACAGCACAAACTGTAATACAACTTTATTGTAATTGTAGAACTGTTGCTATATAAATTTCAAATATTCAATCTTTTGAAAAGACGAACAAAATTTAAGCGTACGTTACTTAAAGAATTCAGTTATGGATTGTTGTTTTAATTTTTTTAATGTTGACTTTGCGGAAGTGTCCCTCCACTTTTTTGCCCACAATACATCCATTGAGGTTGCATTCGGATGTAGCTCGATGTATTTCATTGCTACGTAGAAGGCGTCCTTAGCAGCAAAATGACTCACTACGTCGTCACTGGTGATTTCGTATTCGTCCGAGTCGATTTCTTCGTCCACGGTTCTGTTCTGCACAACAGCAATGATTTGGGCATTCTTGAGATCTTCTTTGGTAACTTCTGAAACATCAGCTTCAACAAGTCACTTTGCGTTAACAAATATTGAACAGTACAAGATTACAGCACTTTCCATATAAACAATCACCGCAGAACTGACAGTTTTTGACAGGAAAACAAAGCATAGTGTAGATGAATCACTCTTTCAAGTCTGAACACGCTCGCCAACGGGGCGCGTGTGAATCACAGACGGTCGGGGACAAGGTCGGATATCGAGATGAGTCAGTTATGGGAAGGTCGGATATGAGAGGTTCTACTGTATATATATATATATATATATGTATATTATTTATTCTTATAGATGACCCAAAATATCAAAATTCTTTTTTATCCTAGGAGGCATGGGGTCATTAAGCAGTCTTCCTTTATTATACTACTTTATTTATTGGGCCCGACATGTTTCGTGCATCTTTTCTTCGCACCTCTTCAGGGGCACTTCTTGCAAGGAAGTCCTCCCGTTACCAAGTACTCCCTCTGGAGTCAGGCTTAATACTGCCTGTACACTGCCTGTACTGCATAAGTATTAAGCCTGACTCCAGAGGGAGTACTTGGTAACGGGAGGACTTCCTTGCAAGAAGTGCCCCTGAAGAGGTGCGAAGAAAAGATGCACGAAACATGTCGGGCCCAATAAATAAAGTAGTATAATAAAGGAAGACTGCTTAATGACCCCATGCCTCCTAGGATAAAAAAGAATATATGTATATATATATATATATATATACACATATATACATATCTTCCATATACATATAGTGCACCTTCTGCACCTCTGCCTTAGTTTTAATCTCTCTCTCTCTCTCTCCCCTCTCTCTCTCCCCTCTCTCTCTCTTTCTGCCCCTCCTATACCCCCCTAGGACTAAATAAACGAATTTTCTTTAGAAGAGAAAGTGCCCCCCACCCCCCAACGGTTACCAACCCCAACTCTACTTCACGACGGTAATTTATTGACTTTAACTCTTGTCTAACGAACTTCCTCCACTTCTTTTACTTCTTTCTTTGGCTTTCTTTTTTTTCTTCGTCTTCTTCTTGTTTTGAAGAGAAATAACTTTGAGCCGTGAAAAAAATAGAGCGGAGTTTACTTGTAACTCCAATTAACTCCCAAGCGAAATGTCTTGTTCCATATAAAAACAGAAAGACGAGTTAAAAGAAACACACAAAGTTCGGAATTAAAAAGAGGAGATCGCAAAAGCCGCCTAATTTCTGTGAAGATCTTCATTGATCTTGTAAATGTCTTCATAAAGTTCATTACTTTATTAATAAAAATACAGGCAAATTATTTTCCATTGTGTAGCTCTAAATCCAAAATATCGAGGTTATGTTGATATTTTCTTCAAAGGATAGAGGAGGTACATTTTTAATTTTTAGTTCTTTTAAAATATCATTATAAATTTACCTTTGTACCTCGACCAAGCGAATATATTATATATATATATATATATATATATATATATATATATATATATATATATATATATATATATATATATATCAAAACTGTTCAAATCGGGCGATTCTCTGGCGTCTTCATTTTTTCCCGATCAACTTCAAATTTGAACTGCAGCTTCCTAAAGAAATTTGCTAGTAATGTACGCAGGAATTTTTCGATTCATTGAATTATAGCGATTTTACGACCGATGTTCGATGGATTGTTTAACCGAAAATGGATAATTGTTCGAAATTTCTAAAAAATTAATATTTCTTAAAAATTCTACGTGCTTTATTAGATTTAGTAATCTTCTTGCGAAATAAAGTTAGTTCTTTGTTCTAGATTAAAAATTACCGCCTGCAGGCTATCGCCTGTGAAAAAAGAGGGTTAACGTTCGTCAGACAAAGCGCCGCCATTTTTTTCCGAAGAATTGAAACTACGTTTCTTTTGGATACTTTAGCGTCCATATAAAACGTTAGATATAAAGAATTGAAAAATATTGATTTATAAATTTAAGAAAATGACCCCCTTTTTTTTTTTTTTTTTTTTTTGCAATGAGGGGAAAACCTACAAGGCCTTCAGGGTGCTTGCTACGAGCAAATCCCCAGTGTGTGGGACTCTCACCCACCAAAAACCCCTCATTTTTGGTATTGTTCTCTCTTGGAACAACTACTTGGCCAATCTTCAAGAGGGTACCGTTTTTCCCCTAAAGGGGACCTACTATATACGTATTTCCCCTTAACTACAAATGACGTGGAGAATAAACCCCTAAAAATATGAGATATGAATGCGGAACACTCGCATATACATTACATACGGGTCATTTTTCGGAGGCCACATCCAGTTACTTTTGAAGTAGCCGTAGTGATTTTTAACAGTTACTCGCACTCGCTGATAAGCTTACAGGTTCTTTGCTGTTTATCTATTACTACTTGACACGTTATCTACGGTTATAAACAATATTAGATAATGGCAAGCAATATTCATTAATAAAAAGGTTAATATGATCGAAATCAATGGTAATTGTTAAATTAAAGGGCCTACTCACGGATTTTTTGGCCCGTTGGTTTTATATTGTATTTAGACGCACTAAGACTCTTTTCGGATATTTTACATTTATTTAGTATTATGGGCATACGTGTTATGCGTTACCGCTCGCTTCACTCGCTCAAAAAGATATCAAAACTCGAGCCAATCCAACTCGCTAAAATTAATAGAATTCTATTATTTTTGGCAAATAAGAAACCAATCGCTTTTTCTTTATCAGGAACATCGTGAACTAATTGTAAAAGACCCATTTTTTCTCACTAACATAAACAGAGCTTTTTTATAAACAAACGCTAATTCACTGTTGAAGGTTACATTACTCCGAGCAAGAACCAATAGAATTGCTCATAGGAATCCTCCAATAGAAATGCAAAGGAGTTATGAGCAATCACTGTTAAAATCACTACTGTTACTTCTAAGGTAACTGGATGTGGTATTCGCAAAAAGACTCAACTCTTATAATTAAAAGTAAAAATGGGTCTTTTTTTGAAGACCCCCTTTACTTTAGAAGTAGCAGTAGTGATTTTAACAGTGATTCAGCGCATGCACATAACTCCTTTGCATTTCTATTGGAAGATTCCTATGAGCAATTCTATTGGTTCTTGCTGGGAGTAAAGTAACCTTCAACAGTGAATTAGCGTTTGTTTATGAAAATGCTCTGTTTATGTTAGTGAGAAAAATGGGTCCTTACAATTAGTTCGCAATGGCCCTGGAAAAGAAAAAGCGATTGGTTTCTTACTCGCAAATATTAATAGAATTCTATTAATTTTAGGGAGTTGGATTGACTAGAGTCGCTAAAATTAGAAGAATTCTATTAATTTTAGCGAGTTGGATTGACTAGAGTTTTGATATCTTCTTGAACGAGCGAAGCGAGCGGAAACGAATAGCACGTATTCCCATAATGCTAAATAAATGTAAAATATCCAAAAATAGAGAGAGAGAAAAGAGGAATAAAATATGTGTGTTTACAAATATCATTGTTTATGTTATCCTTCAAAACCTGTAAAAAAGTTAACTTTAATGCTTAATAACTTTTTTCGTAGTTGAGAGAATTGATTTTGATCATATTAACCTTTTTATTAATGAATATTCCTTGCCATTATCTAATATGGATTATAACCGCAGATAACGAGTCAAGTAGTAATAGATAACCCAGCAAAGAATGAATCACTACTCCTACCCTAAGAGTTATCTGTTTCGTTCTACCCCTGCTTCGAGGTTCATCTCCAAGTTCCCTGTACCGAGTGTAAAGATTGTGAGTGTTGGTTGAGGATTGGTAGAAGGGACAAGAGTGTGTTGTAGGAAGTGCCATACTTAAAGGGAGAGCTAATCCAGACACCACCTTCAGACAGTTAGGTCTACACTCACCGTGGTTTTTGTCACTGTTTCTCCTTCCCTGTGGTACCATCTCATCCCAAACCACCATCTATTCCTCGCTATGTAGGCATTTCTGGCCTACTTCATATTTCTCTTCTCAATCTGCAACTCCTTTAGGCTACAACTGCATTGGACCCGTAGTTCTCTCAAGCCGATATCATTTGACTGACTACGGCCGACAGCGGCCGACGTGAGGGCCTACATTGGACCCGTAGTTCTCTCAATCCGATATCATTTGACCGACTACGGCCGACAGCGGCCGACGTGAGGGCCTACATTGGACCCGTAGTTCTCTCAAGCCGATATCATTTGACCGACTACGGCCGACAGCGGCCGACGTGAGGGCCTACATTGGACCCGTAGTTCTCTCAATCCGATATCATTTGACCGACTACGGCCGACAGCGGCCGACGTGAGGGCCTACATTGGTCCCGACACGATCCGATCCCATCTAATTAGTCTCAGCTCGTCAGTAATGAACTCGTAGTGAAGTTAAAATGAGTAACTAATTCATGAAATACAACGTAGATAGAAACCTTCGATTACCTTGTTAGTGGTATAAAGTTGAGGGGCCAATCAATCTTCCGGAAATATAACAGTCCCGAAAAAAAAACATCTTAGAGTAACAGTTAAATTTTAACTGTTGCACTACAGTAAGAGAAGCATTAGTATTTATATTTTAAAATTATTTATTAGAAATGTAGCTAGAAGGTTATGAGCATCGGAAGGTTGTAAATATTGGATGATTATAAACATCTTTCCACGTTGTTCTAAATTTTATTAGCTTTAATTAAAAAAAAATGCATTGAAATCGGTTAAGATTAAGCAAAATTAATTATTTAACAACCATCACATTTTTAAATCTTAAATTATTCATTAATATAATATTATTTTAAATTACCATATTGCGAAATCAACAACCGCGTCAGTCTTCTAGATAATTACGTCACAAACTTACAAAAAAGAGCATAAAAGTGATTTAAACTTAAAATAACATCCACCAGCCATGGCTGGTCTCACAGAGAAGAGACACAGTCTACATTTACGGCTGTTAATATCAATACGGTCATTTAAAATGAAATTATAATAATGAATAATTAAAGATTTTAAAAATGTATTGGTTGTTCATCAGATAAATAACAAATGTTATAAAAATGTGTGAAAACAATTTTTTGACCTATGAGGTCAATGTACTACATTATATATATATATATATATATATATATATATATATATATATATATATATATATATATATATTAATTCTTGTGAATGATGAGCAGATATATATTTTCCACTTTTTCTGGCAGGGGGTAAACACTTTTTTCACTTTAACTACTTTATTTTGTATGTTCCGCCCGACATACAAAATAAAGTAGGGGGAAGCCCCAGAAGAGGTGCGAAAAGGCACGAAACATGTCGGGCGAAACATACAAAATAAAGTAGTTAAAGTGAAAAAAGTGTGTACTACTTTTTTGACCCCCTGCCAGAAAAAGAAACAAGAAAAAGTGGAATATATATATATATATATATATATATATATATATATATATATACACATACATACATTAGCAGAGGAGAGAGCCGAAAATCGCCTGCAATGCTGTTATTTAACCGAGGAGCACAAGGCCTCAAGGCTGAAATGCCTGACCTACAAGACAGGTTTGTGGGTCACGGCGGTGAATGGCCTACCTACAAAGCAAGCAGCTCTCGAAAAGACCTGCTGCAAGAACACTTGAGCCACTGGAATTCCTCAAACCGGATTCGACACATTGCCCAAGGGAGAAATATGCATTTCCACTAGGCCCAAGGTGAAGTCTTCATTCCCAGCTAGTGGGCATTGGAAGACAAGGTGCGTAGAGCTGGGTTCAACGTCCTCCTAACTAGACAACCTGCTGGGCTACCTGTCTACGAGTGTCCCTCTTCTGTCTACGGGGAAACACTTCTTTAACAAGCCTTATACCTCCATACAAGATAATATATATATATATATATATATATATATATATATATATATATATATATATACAGGGTGTCCCGGATTGAGATGTCATAACTTTAGGGGTTTATTCTGCACCTCATTTGTAGTTCAAGGACGCTATTTTCAAAACTATTGTTTTTTTTTATTACAAACTGTTATGATTTTTTTATTATTACTGTTGGGGTTTTTGATTAATGTATGGTAAATAACGCCCACATTTTTAGAATCTGCATTAAATTTCCATTAAGAAACTCCCGTTATGGAAATGTTACTATGTATATTAAGTACTATATTAAATGCCATATTGATGTGAACTTATGATATTAGTATTTTTTATAGTATTCAATATTTTCTAATATAATATATATATAAATATATATATATATATATATATATATATATATATATATATATATATATATATTATTTTTAAGTTTAAAAACAGTATCTTTCTATTGAAGAATATTTTTCAATTGTCGGACAAACATGTTTCAATCATAAACTAGATGTTATCATCTTGTTCTTGATGACTTTATTTTTTGGACGCTTATGACTGATTGACAACACACGTAGCGATGTGAGTCCAGACGTAGAAATTTTAATGGAAGATTCCCCTTTGCACACATTTACTCATAAATTATAAATTGTCCTGTCTTCATTGAAGAGGCTACTACATGTATTGGCGGTCATGCTGGTGATGAACGGAGCACACTTTTCAGTTAATAAAGCGATTACGAGGACTGCTGTACAAAAAGCAACAGATTAATATTTGGGCTAGTGTTTCTGCTTCTTTAAGGTTGTAGATTGTACACTGTTGTTCTGTATTAATTACGTACTAGCTACAATTTGTCAAGAGCCGAATTTACTGGTCCCTGCTGAGTCAAGACTTTCTCAGTTGCTTTGTTCAGTCCTCAAGCTTTCTACAGTTTCAGAAGGACTGCTGCTTAGAGAAACTTCTTATCCTTTTCTAGCAAACAGTTCGGTAGCTTGAACATTGTTGAGGGGGATCTGCTTTGATAGAATAGGCCAGGGAGGTGGCTCTTGGCTGTGGGCGGGGTGGAAAGGGGTGGCTCCCAGACAATGAACCTGTTGACAATACACCCAGCCCCCAAGCTCTGCTTTCTTTACCCACCATCCCCGTCACTCAACCCAGTCAGGCTCTTAAACTGTTTCAAATTGTGTGCGATTTCCACAATATAGGTTGACCCTCATGCCTTCTTCTCCGTTTAGGGAGCTTTTAGGCAGAATCCTTTTGAAGCCCAAACCAGCGGCCACCAAAGTTACGAATTCTGACATTGACTTCGCAGATTCGATATTGTGTTCATAACAATTCGGGTTTTCGGGTCTGATTGCGAAGACCATATCAAGTTACTTTGAAGTATCTGTCGTGATTTTAAACAGTAATTTTGGTACTCCCGGATTAGCTTACAGGTTATTTCCAGGTTATCTATTCCTTCTTTACAGGTTACCTAAGGTTAGAAACCATATTATATATAAATATAGTAATCAAAAGTTAATATAGTAATGAAAAGTATTTAAAAGCACTGCAATCAGTACTAAAAAGAACTTTTTTTGACTACAATATTTATAAAATATGGTTTCTAACTAACCGTTAGATAACTTGTATTTGTAATTAATACTTTTAGGCTTCCAAGTCTAATCAGGATTTGAATGTTTAATTACAACGATATCAGTGCTGATATTAAGTTAGATGAAAAATGAAATATTGTTTTATGTTCAATTGTAAAAGTTCGTGAATTATTTACGCGTAATTTAATAAACAGAGGAAACAAAAAACAAAAAATCTGGCTAGACAAAGTTGTTATAAATTTTCTTAGCTTTCATTTAAAATAAAAATTTTTTGAAATCGGTGAAGATTTAGAGACCGTAGTGTTTTTTTTAAACATGAAATGTCGTTTGGCTGTGCAGAGTCTCTAGAGATGAGAGGTGGCCATTGTAGCGGAAGGTTCGTCCACGTTCTGTCAGGCTGTTTTTAGTTTTTAGGCTCCTGAAGAGGCAACAGATGATGCGAAACATGTAGAGCTATTTTAGATAAATTGACTATTATGTGAATTTATAATTTTGTGGAATTACCTTCTGTCTACATATGAAAAATTGTTGAGATTTCGTCAATAAAATGGAGTTCCTTATTTTTTTTTTTTTTTTTTACTGCGCATCAACGGCTAGGCCATTAGCGCCGACATCCAGGGTGCAGCGCGGAATTTTCCCAACGAGCCGTGAGATGAGAAAATTCCTGCCGCTGGGAATCGAACCCACCATCTCCCGCATATGAATCTAAAGCGTTAGCCACGCAGTACCTTAATAAAAATATAAAGTTTTTATCCCAAGCTACTGCTTTGAGTATTAAAAGTGACTTTTATTTACATTAAATTATAAACAAGTAAAAGGCAATAAATGTTTCTCAGGACAGGTTTATAGATACAGATGTGGCTTGGACGAAAGGGTGTTGAAGGTTCGGGATACCTGGAGGCCGGCCTGCCAAAAAAGAATTTATACTCCTTGACAGTTAGAGGGAATAAATCTTCACTCCTTCCACTTTGTTTTGTTTTCCATCCGCTTGCCGATTGAGAAAACATCCTTTCCATGCTCTTTTCAATCCCACGGAAATTTTTGTTTGCACTCTTTTCGCCTTTATCTTCCGCTACAAAGAGGCCTGCGTATAAAAATAGCTCCCGCAGTTCTATGTGGGTCCGATTGCATAAGAGAAAAACTAAAATGAATGAAAAGCTAAATGTATCCAGGTTGAGAAAAACCGTTCATATGATTTTCTCTCTAGTGGATAAATCCGCGTCTATAAGATCTTAAGGGGTTTTTTTCATGTGCTAAAATTCTTCCTTGACTAATCAAAAATGATATCCAGGAGTGTTTATGTAAAGAAAAAATGTTTAAATGGGCAAAAAATACGATTTCCGAGTGGAATCTCTTTCCCGAGTGAACGCGGTGCTGATTTGAAGATAATTTTTATGAGGGAGCTTCCATTGATCCCTTTTTAATTGTTACGTTTTTTTTTTTTTGTCCTCCATTAATACACTTCAAAATTAAAACCCATTTTTTTATATTTATCACAAGAAAGTATGAAAAAAATTAAATAAGAAAGAAATGAACCTACTTTGGCGTCTTTAATTTTTGCCCGATCAAGTTCAAATTTTAACTGGAGCTTCCTAAAGATATTTGCTAGTACGTAGGATTTTTTCGATTCATTGAACTATAACGATTACATGACCAATTTTCGAGGGTTTTTTAATAGAAAGTTAAATAATTGTTCACCATTTTCGAAAAAATTAATATTTCTTAAAAATCCTACGTACTTTACTAGATTTTACCTTCTTCTTTCAAAATAATTTTAGTTTTTAGTCCTAGATTAAAAATTGCCGCCTGTAGACTATCGCCCGGTTTTCGTTTGTCAGACACAGCGCCGACATTATTTTTTCGAAGAATTGAAATTTAATTTTTTGGATATTTCAACATCCCGCATAAAACGTTAGAAAAAAAACCCGAAAAATATTGTTTTATTACATATTTTATTATACAAATCAAAGTCATTTTTTATTTTTATTTTTTTTAACGGCGCATCAACTATTTGGGCTATTAGCGCCATCAAAGTCATTTTCTTTAATTTATAAATAACAAATATTGTTTTATTTGTTATTTATAAATAACAAGGGCGCTAATAGCCCAAATAGTTGATGCGCCGTTAAAAAAAAAAATAAAAAATAAAAATAAAAAATGACTTTGATTTGTATAATAAAATATGTAATAAAACAATATTTTTCGGGTTTTTTTCTAACGTTTTATGCGGGATGTTGAAATATCCAAAAAATTAAATTTCAATTCTTCGAAAAAATGATGTCGGCGCTGTGTCTGAGAAACGAAAACCGGGCGATAGTCTACAGGCGGCAATTTTTAATCTAGGACTAAAAACTAAAATTATTTTGAAAGAAGAAGGTAAAATCTAGTAAAGTACGTAGGATTTTTAAGAAATATTAATTTTTTCGAAAATGGTGAACAATTATTTAACTTTCTATTAAAAAAAAATTAAATAAAAAAAATAAAAATAAAAAATGACTTTGATTTGTATCACACAAGATAGTAACAACGTTGTTGTTCCTAAAAAAACGTTTCTTACAAAAACCATTTACTGTATTTTTTTTTTATTACCGTATTACTGTATTATTTATTTTGTTAGGCGCTTCGACGTCTTCGCCATTAGCGCCGACTATTTACTGTAATTTTTATTTGTTGACCTTTCGCCTATAACGAAACTTTGAAGATTTAAATAAAGGGTCAGTTTTTTTTTTTTTTTTTTTTTTTTTTTTTTGTTTTTTTTAAGCGGCGCATCGACATAAACCTTGGCCATTAGCGCCGAAGTCCAGGGTGCAGCCAGGAATTTTCTCAGCGAGCCCTGAGATGAGAAAATGTCTGGCGCCGGTGGGGATCGAACCCACCATCTCCCGCTTATGAATCTAGCGCGCTAGCCACTAGACCACGGGAGACCCCTAAAGGGTCAGCTTAATGCCAACTTTTTTAAAGCTTTTACTGGTGCTTCAGGAGTTACTGTTTCCTTACATTGTTTATTTATTAAATAAATCTTCATCCTGAACTTACGTAAATTTCCAATTGATATTCCAAAAAATTGCTTATACCTCTGAAATATATTGAGCATCTACATGAAACTGAGTGAGGATGGCAATTGGCAATTAGGCCTTATAAGAAATTACTGTTTATTATTAATTAATCTTGCTATAATTTAAGTGTGTTTCCGAATTCAACAGTTTCGTTAAACTCGATAGGAGCTGTTCGAAGCAACAGTGATAAGAGGCGGCTCGCCTGCAGATAAGAAGCTGATACCTAAAGCCTGTTCAGATAGATGGAAAAGTTCAATTCCGCTTGCGCGACATTTTAAGGGAAGTATTCTGGACGGTCCCATTATTGCAAACTCCCATTTATAGGAACAACACGATACGTGAAATATTATAAAAACTAATTATGTCTCGTTTAAGACTATAGAAGGCTTTGAGAGGTCAGACAAAGAAATAGTGTGTAATATTTATCAATACTTGGCCAAAGCTAAGACTAATAACGTTTTAAACCTTTTAGTGATAAGGTTATAATAGAGAGATTTCTTACCGCCAATTTCTTCCACGTCCTCTTTCCTCCAACAAACGCATATATTTGAACAGGCTATAGCTTAAATTGTTTTTCGCATTAGCTTTGACTAAGTATTGATAAATATTAAACACTATCTCCCTTGCCTGACCTCTCAAAGCCTTTCCTAGTCCTAATCGAGACATAATCAGTGTTTATTCGGTTAAAAGTAGTGTGTCCATTGTGTTCATTGTAATGCAAATGCAAATGGCGGAATCTTCGGGAATATATTCCTCTGAATTTTCTAGAACGATTCCATCTAACTGAACGGGCTATAGTCAATACTCTCAAATGTCTGTAAAATATCCTGGAGAGATTTCTGGCACCAAAATTTCGCCTCGGTTACCCCAGCACACGAAAATGTGTATCATAATCCAAGAAGAAGCCAAATTTCAACAGCAATTGTAGATTCCTACCTAATAACCTTAATACACAATAAAGACGGATTTAAAAAGAATTTACGAGTGAATAACCAACTTGAGAAGATTGTAGAAGTTTCAGGGGGCCACTACAGAGTTGGGCAAACGTTAGCGTGCGCTAAAAGCTGATACCTCTCCGCTAATTTAGCGAAACTGTAGAAAGCCAGCGCTAATAATTAGCGGTTAGCGGCGGCAGTGCGCTAACCGCTAATCTATTTATGAAATATCGTAATTGCTAATAGCTTAAGCTATAGTTACAAGTTGTAACGATATTTCATAAATAGATTAGCGGTTAGCGCACTGCCGCCGCTAACCGCTAATTATTAGCACTGGCTTTCTACAGTTTCGCTAAATTAGCGGAGAGGTATCAGCTTTTAGCGCGCGCTAACGTTTGCCCAACTCTGGGCCACTACATTTCCTTAATATTAAATCACTAAGATAAGCTACCAGACTACGAAGGAATTTTGAATTTTTTCCCTAAATGTCCGCTTACATTTTATGATTCCATATTGGAACAATAAATGAAAATGCGCATTTATTATGGAGAAAATTCAGTGGAGAGGAATGCGAGTGACAGATGCGGTGAGGTTGGTGTGGGGTTTGACCTTCATTGACAACTTACACGAAACCAATGGCAATCTTATTTGTTTCATGTTTATGCAAGTGAGTGTTAAACAGTATTCGGCATCATAAACTTCAGGAACAGTGGGGATTTAAAACATTATTAAAAATCAAGAGTTTTTTTCTATTGTCCCAATTGTAAGTAATCGAGTTAACAGGAACAGAGGAAATTTTGGAGATTTTCTACAAAGCATTTGTTCCGCATATATTTAATTGAAGAAACATGAATGAGAGTGCATAAATTTGCTAATAATATTAATTGTCCGGGTTTGGCACCGTGGCTTACTATATAAAGTCTACAAATCCTTCCTAGTACACATTACCAACCCTCCGTTCCTATTTGAGTAAAAGGTTTTTCAGTGTCCGACAAGGGCAAGAATACTCAGATTACCACCCAGTGGATGCGGGAGTTCCACAGGGTAGTGTTTTAGGACCTGTCCTCTACACCACATACACTGCTGATATTCCTGTCCATCCTAGTACTCACCTAGCCACATACGCCAACGATACAGCAGTTATTTCTTCCCATGCTATGCGAACCGCACTATGAAACCGTAAACTCCCATATGTCTATAAGCAATCATTATCATTATTTTTTATGACAAATGAATGCGTCAAAAGCGCATTCGCGGCGTTTGTAACGGCGGTTTGTACTGTGTTTGTAAGGTGGACCTGTCGTACTGCATGCAGTGCATATCAGTCTTGTTGGACGGCAGTACGATCGATCCAACCAGCAACGAGTTGGAACGTGTTTGGCAGACAGTCAACTTGCTGTGCGATCAACGATCAAATATGGTTATTAAATAAAAATAGATCTGCAAAACCAGGTATTTTGGGGAGAATTTATAGAGTTCTATCAGATCCATATTTGTTGGTGGGGCGTTAGATGCAAACATTACCCCAACAAAATAAAAGAAATCCTTCATACGATCAGCTTTTAGACAAATGACCACTTCTTCTTTGTTCTTTTTTGCTTATTACTTATATTATAATCGTCTAAAATTAATAATGCACAATAGGTGCAAACATTTTGTTTGCGAGTGGTGCCGTCACATATGCGAGCATAGAACAATACGTAGTACAGCGCAATACTGCAAGTTCTGTCCAACTTGTAGAACTGAGTTTGAACGTTTATGGCAAAATCGTCACACTGAAAATCCCTTACACGTTGCAATATGCTGAACGACACAGCATATCGCAACGTGCATGGGGGCCTTTAGACTCGCAATCCGTGACAGGGACAAGAAAAGTAAGTGACGAGTCTGAGCTGTCACCCGTAACCCAGGCTAAACAAGTAAATGACGAGCCGCAGTAGTAAAATGTCCCCAAAGAGCTAATTGGAGAAACATGAATGAGAGTGCGATGGATCTATATGGAGCGGAGAGGATGCGAGGAGTGACAGAGCTACGGTGTAATATATAAATATATGATAAATAGAGGCAGGTGTAGGGGAGGGAGGAGAGAGCTCAGGTGGTGGCCAGCCGAGCTCCAGGCCGGAAACAGCTTTTTCTAGCCAGCTCCCCTCGCTTCTATTGTTTCCGCCCATCTTACACTCTCAAATAGAACTAAAATTTGGGGAAAACTATTTCCCACACTCCAGTTTACCTATATTTAGTATAAGCAATCAGGGATTAGTTGGGATTCGGCTAAAAAAAACATCAATACGATTTTTGTAAAAAATCTATATTAAGGACGGGATTGTCGGGGTTCGGTCACTGCTACTTAATAAAACTACATTTTATCGTAAAAATGGTTTTATTGTGCCGACGTTTCGGCTTGAACTTCAAGCCTTCATCAGGGCGATGGGAAGGTTGAGAACTATACCTCACCGATGTGGGATCATTTCTCAGAGAAATCGCCCTGATGAAAGCTTGAAGTTCAAGCCGAAACGTCGGCACAATAAAACCATTTTTACAATAAAATGTAGTTTTATTAAGTAGCAGTGACCGAACCCCGACAATCCCTACCTTACATCATCAACGGTCAACGATCTCTTCTCAACTATATTAAGGACGTTTCGGCTACTCTTTGGTAGCCTTCGTTAGCTAAAATGATAAAACTTTATCTTACTGGTAATCCTTATTTCTGTGTATTAATTCTTCGTTTTTTGTCATTTTAGCTGACGAAGGCTACCAAAGAGTAGCGAAAACGTCCCTAATATAGATTTTTTACAAAATGTTTTATTAGCCGAATCCCAACTAATCCCTGATTGCTTATCACCTCGACGGCTAACTATCCAATCTTCATGATATATTTAGTATAATTTGTAAGTATTATAGGAAACAAATCATCAACGACGTAGGACGCAGCAGTCTGTTCATGATTCTTGTTATTTATCTAAGAAATAATGATTTAAAAATAAGATATTTTAAACAAGAAATAAAAATTACATAATAGCGCGTTTCCTCCTTATCTCCGTAGGGTCATTACCACCTGTAGTGTATAGTGAAACGTTAAAAAATCGTGTATACTATAATGTTAGATAGAAGAGAATATGCAATTTTTTGTTCAGAGCAGTGCTGTGTTTCTAAAATAGCGTTTAGGAAAATGGTGCTTTAAAGAATATATACATATATATATATATATATATATATATATATATATATATATATATATATATATATATACATGGTGTAGACACGCGCCTGGAACAGACAAAAATCATCATATTTTGTTCTCTTTTATTTATTTGAACAATCCAAATTCCAGTATAAATAAAATGGAGGCAAAATTAAAAAAAAAAAAAAGTAAATGCGAAGTAGTTATTACTTTGCTCTGACAGAAATAGAAAAAAGAGACCGGTAGAAAGGCCAAATCATCGCTTCCGGTTTCTTGCCTATCTAATTAAGAGGTTAAATTTTGGCAAGGTGTGCCGGCTGACTAAAGGAAATTAAATCGAGTCGATTTTATGAGCAAACATTACTACCAGTTATAATATTTGTCTGTCAAAAGAGTTAAGTGTAAAGAATATTTTAACTAATTTACAGAGGATAAAAATTGTGTTGTGAATATTTTACCTTATGTACATATATTTATTGTTCTGTACGCTAGAAATTGGTTGGCTAGTAGCTAAACGCCACAATTTTCACAATCATCATTATGATGTTTTTTTTATGTTATGATGTTTATATAGTTATCTTTAGCGCCGACATCTATGGTGTAGCGAGGAATTTTCTCAACAAGCCGTGAAATGAGAATATTCCTGCCACCGGTGGGACTCGAACCCACCGCTTGAGAATCTAAGGTATTAGCCACTAGACCCCCAATGATGTTATTATTAAACTTTTAGAAAGTATATATTATTTTTAACTTCAATACATACATATATATATATATATATATATATATATATATATATATATATATATATATATATATATATATTAGGTACTGGTTCTTTTATTTTCATAATTTCCTTATGGAAAATTTAATATACTTAATCTACTTGAAATTACTTCATTTTTAATTGATTGATTTTATTTGTATGTTTATTTCTATTTATTTAAATTATTTGGTCAGTGCTGTTTAAAATATTATTGTTTTTTTTTCTACTTACGTAAAAATTCTAAGCCATTAATTTAAGAATGATATCTTAAATCTGTAATTGTTTTCAATTGTGGCTGTTTAATATTTCCGCATAAAATTTATTGAATCCGCTTGAGTAATGGGCTCATATTAATCTACAACAAATATTAATCTACAACAAATATTAATCTACAACAAATATTGATCTACAAAGTGAATTGGATCATTGTACCAATTTATGTTAAGTTCAAATTCTTAGTCAATAATAATGGACGTTAAAATTTAAATAATAATAATTCTAGTTTTATAAAGATAAAAAAAAACGTTGCTGATGTCAGGAAATTATATGAACACAGGCCTTGGTGAGTTTATATTATGAAAAATTCGTTAAATCTATTTTGGATGAAATCTCGATAATACACAACTGCACATACTTATTGATACAGCAATAGGTCTAGGATTAGGATTAGGATTTGTTTTTGACAAGGGCGATAAACAGTATAGTCCTTACACCCTTTGTTTGTGTTCTACAGATCATTGGGAATAAAAATAATTAGCTAAATTCAAAAGAAATTGGCTGAATAATTGTAATGAAGGGTACTCAATCCTTTACTTCGCTCATTCTATAATTGTATGTATTAATATACTAATTCCTTATAGTTATTAAGTTGTAGCCTGTAGCCTAATTATACCTATAGTACTTATCTATACACACTAACATACATATATATTTACAGTATTTACAGTTTTACTTGCACGTTTTTGCTTGTAAAAGCAGTTATTTTCCAAAATTGATACAATATAAACTATAAATAATATACAATATATACAGTATACATATATATTTACAGGCTATTTACATTTCTTTCTTTGTTTTTATAAATATATATAATTTTTTTCCCCCACAAATGTATACAATATAAACTATATACAATATAAATAATATACAATATAGCAATAGGTCTAGGATCCTGAATGTTTCAATTACTAAATGTATATTTGCACGTGGGTAGATATATTATAAGATGTCATTCTCGAAAAGTATGCATATTGGTTTGGGGAATAAGTTCGTAACGTTTTTATATTTTCATTTGTTTTTCAACGATTTTTTTGTTGTTTTTATAAGAGTATAGTATTAATTTTTTACGTGTTTCCGGTAGTAGGGTTGCTTAATATAAACAAAATTCGTCTTCCCACAAAATTTCATTATTTTGCACTTGGCCTTTCAACACATATGTTCCATCATCAGGTGCCAGCAAAAAATATAAACATGCATTAATATTATTAGACGCAAACATTAGGTTTTTTTTAAGGCTTATAGTATATCTGTGTAACCTTAGAAGTACTTTAATAAAATAATACAAATTATCTTTTATAAATGATTTTACATCTTCGAGTTGATATTAAAGAAAAATCATTTTCTTAGAAAAAATAGCTGACCGGTTTAAAGCTATACTGCTCCTATTTAATACCATTATATCTAAAATACTAATGCTTTTCGTTTTTCATTTTCCACTTTAATAACTATTGCACAGAAATGCTCATTTACAACTCAGCGTGCCCAATAATGTAGGATTTCCAGCAATACAATTTACGTTAATGTCAGACGGGTTGCCCTAAAGTAATCTGCGTCCTCGTAAACCTAGTTGCATCTTCCAGGTCTTGCCCGACCTCGGCTGTAAAATCTGTCAACATAACTAGCAAAAATGTAAAAGTTCTTTATTTTCTGTGCTAATGAAGCCTAAGGTTTTAGAGAGTTGGGCATTATTCAATCAATTTTTTATTCAATAATCATTAAAATAAATATTTATTGAATAAGAATTTATTCAGTTATTCATTGACTGGTATTATTTATTTTATTTAATGAATAATTATTTATTTTTTATTTTTCAATCATAATTTTTATACATTTGAAATTATGTGCTTTAAGAACAGTAAACAATATAACTTAAATAAATAATTTTTATCAAAGTAAGAAAAAGTTTAATGAACTTAGTCATTTTTATTAGAAAAGCTTGTTAATATAAATCACTTGAATTTAACGAAACATTTCAGTCAAAGAAATTAATTTCATTCAAAAAATTGTTTCATTTGAATAAATAACTTTTATTCAATACAACTTTTCATTCAATAAATCATTTTTATTCATTACAAATTTTCAATCAATAAATCATTGTTATTCAATAATGAATAAAAATAAAAAGTTTCGTTATTCATTGAATTGACTGAATTATGAATGAAAAATTATTCATTATTCAGAATGAAATAACAGTTTTATTCATTGTACATTATTTTGTATGATATTTGCCCAACACCGGTTTGCAACCACCCTTCCTTCCTACGTAGAGTAATGCGTTAATAGGTGTACAGATATACTTTCAACTAGTATTTTGTATGAATAGGTTTTATTTCATTTTGTTTTTCCTATATTGCAAATTTGTGTGCTAAATATTGTTACAACTTAGAAGAATCATTAACAAAAATTGTATCTGGTATCAGGAACAGATTGTTATATTCTTTTAAATAAATAAATAAATTTGAAAAAAAAAAAAAAAACTAGTATTTTGTCTTGAAGAGTGGATTCATTTCCCAATAGGTATTTATTATCATTTTTCAAAAAAATGGGAAAAAATAGGATTTAGGATTTCTCTTACAAACGTATGATTGAGTTACACATGATTTTGAACATTCATCCAAATTAACACATATGTATTTTTGGTTACTTTTCGTATATTAAATTTAGTAAGTAGAAGAGGGTCTCCCGTAGTCTAGTGGCTAGCGCGCTGGATTCATAAGCGGGAGATGGTGGGTTCGATTCCCACCTCCGGCAGGAATTTTCTCATCTCAAGACTCGCTGGGAAAATTCCTCGCTGCACCCTGGATGTCGGCGCTAATGACCTAGAAGTAGATGCGCCGTAAAAAAAAAAAAAAAAAAAAAAAAAAAAAAAAAAAAAAAGTAAGTAGAAGATGATCTTTCGATAGCTTAATACATTTCCTAAAAAGCAGGAGTCTCATGAAATTTTCGATATGACGACGTCAGTCGGAAGCATTACTGCTTAAAATGTTTTAGACATCCAATCAGTTTTTAAATAAAACGACACTGGTAAAATAAGAAAAAGGTTTTTATGATTTTTTTTTTTTTTCACTTTTTTTCAAAGCTCTTGAAATGAGAGAAAATCGAATAGGAGAAGTCGTGAATTATTTCCCCTCATAGTTGGCTGGTGTCAATTTTACGGGCATTGTAGGAAAACCTTGCATTTCCTGGAGATTTCTGAGACTCAGCTAGATTAGGAGTAAAATTGGTTAATCAATGTAACTTTCCCTTATAAAGTAGCAAAGAGTTCGAAAACAAAACATTTTTTCTACTATTCAAAGGGATAAGAAGAGTGAGGAAATGGAGTTTATTTATTACGGACAAATTTATATGCAAATTTACGATAATTGTTTCGGTAAAATTTGTCAGAAATGATTACGTGTGTATCACATTTTAATGCCAATAAAATGATTGTTCATCGACTTTACTCGGGTGGACTTTGATATCTGTCTAAACTTGTAGAAAAATAACTGGGACACCGTGACTCGTGGTGGAAAAAAACTTCTTACAAGTGTTAGTTTGTTATTGTGTTTCGATTAGTACATTTCTATCATATTATTTATGGTAATGGAATATTGAGTACCTTATACTTTATTTAATACTATCAGGCTGTACCGTATGAAATGTCAGTTGTAGACCAGCCGATTTCCTTCAAATATCTTGAAACTGTCGAGGCTCCTACTCCTCCTCGTTGTCAAGGTCAACATTTCCTCTTCGAAACCTGGAAAACCACCAATAAACAGTTCGTTCATTCACCGTTCCCTCCCCGAACGCCGTGTTAATTAATGTTCATACACGCCTCAGCAGCGCTATGACCGAGCTTAAATTCATAACGAAAAATAATACGGATTTCCGTTGAAGTCATAATTTAAGTTTTATTTTTAGCGCGGTTCCTCCCTCCCCCATAGGGAGGAACCCCGCTTATAAGGTTGATACAATGAAACAATCCGGAAGTGCCGACAAGAAAATTTCGCGTTTCAGAACCCCTAGAGACCGAAAATAACGGTGGTTCAAAGTTGTATATATATATTAATATATATATATATATATATATATATATATATATATATATATATATATATATATTGTCTGTTCGCTCATTTATGGCTTCCCTGATGGTCCGATTTTGATGAAATTTGGTACAAAAATCTGTCGTCCAATTTGAAAGGTCAAGTTCGTTAACCAGCAAAATCCGCCCACTGGAAGATGGCGTTTGGGGCGAAATTCGCGCAAAAAAAATCGTAACGCTTACGTTTTTGAGTTCATAAGCTTGTAAGTACTCTTTTTATAGGCTTCTTGGGCTAGGAAAACGAATGGAATCATTTTCAAGGCGATCGCTTTAACCGTTTCCGAGAAAACTGAAAAAATAATTTTTGAATGCCGTTTTTGGTTTGGGTACTTAGAATCATGGGATTCAGTTGAAACATTTACTGCATGTTAATTAAAACTAATATGTTGAAATTTTGGTTGCTTTTGGAGTTAAGGAAGGGTTAGAATAAAATATTTTATTAACAAACATAAAAAAGTTTTGGTAACTTTGTATACTTTCCTTAATATCTCGAAAAAAGTTGAGAATTTGGGAAACGGAAGAATACCATTAGAAAGCCTACTAAATGCTCTACAAAAACGAATCTAATGAAAGTTTTGATTAGGCGATGTCAATCGGAGAAATAAGTGCTTAAAACTTTAAAGTAATTGATTTCGCTTATTCGAACTGTTCTATTTGTCTTTGATTTTGATACTTAAAATTATGGGATTCAGTTGAAACATTTTCTGCATGTTTGAATTTCATCAACACTAATATGTTAAAATTTTGGTTACGTTTGGAGCTAAGGAAGGATTAGAATAAAATATTTTATTAACAGACATGAAATGTTTTGGGAACTTCGTATACATTCCCTAATATCTCGAAGACGGTTAGGAATATTGGTAAACGGAGGGTTACCATGCGAAAGCTTCCTAAATGTTCTACAAAAAAGATTCTGAAACAATTTTTGATTAGGCTATGTCAATCGGAGAAATAAGTGCTTAAACTTTGAAGTAATTGATTTCGTTTATTCGAACGGTTCTTTTTGTTTGTTTTTATTCCTTGTTATTTTTTAATTGCTTAAAGTTGGGTAATGTATTTGACAATAAAACAGATTAATTAAAATAAGAAAAACAATTCATTGTTAAAAATATATCAGGCTGTACCGTATGAAATGTCAGTTTTGGACTTGTCGATTTCCTTGAAATGTCTTGAAACTGTCGAGGCTCCTACTCCGAGTTCTTTGGCATATTCCCTAGTGTTTTTAATTGCTTATAGTAGTCAAATGTATTTGTCAATAAAACAGGATACGTATAATTAGAATCAATATTTTGTTTGTTAGAATTCGAAGATGCCGTATGAATATCTAGATTACAGTACTGGTGTTGATTTCGTTCTTTAGAATTATTCTTGGTATTCCCTATTTTCATCTGTTACCCATAGTTTTTTATTGTTAGTAGGTTTTTCTTATTGATTATAGAATATAAATCTATTTGGCTATAAAACAGGATACGTAAAATTAGTGACAATATTTCGGAGATTTCTGAGCGAAATACTTTTAAGATTTTCTACCACCACGAACGGCTTTTTTCCTCTATTTTAATCCACTAGATAGGCTTTATTTTGCACATTATTCTATATAAGTTTTATTCAGCAGGGGATTCTGATGAAATGTAGTGTTTTTGCTGTGGATTTTAAATCCGATGTATCTAAGATTGGATAACATTAGCGAGTCTACATAGTTAAGAACCGACGACGGGGGATTACTTCTTGCTACGATTTAGTCTACATGCGTATATTAAGTCCTAAATCCAAAAAATAAACTTCACAACGGTTAGATACTATGAGCGAATATGGCGGTACAATGCCGTTGAAACAAGGGGGCCGCAGGAAATTTACCTGCTAAGAGTTAATCCTCAAGAGCTGTAAATATACCCCAGGTATCTGCCGACACAAATACAAAGCCTAGGCGGAGAGCACCCCAAAAACTCAGATCCAAACACAAGGTTATATACTAAATATTCATAAAGACTACTTAGTTGTAAACCGATTCATCAATTAGCAATCAATAGTTTTCAACAAAGGTTATATACTAAATATTGATAAAAAGTATTTAATTAGAAAAAAAACAATATTCAAGAAGACTTGTTTTTGGTCCATTTGTGTCTACTCCATAGACTTAATTAGGTATATTATTCTACTGTAGTTGGGCCACTAAACTTTGTTTTATTTTGTTAAATAAAGTTTTTTTTCTTGACTTGTTATTCGTCAAGACTTTTATTTGTCCTTGTGTATTTACTAGATAGGTTTTATTCGGCATATTATTCTATATAGGCTATATTAGGCAGGGTATTCTACTCAATCTTGTGTACTTCTTCTTGATCCTTCTGTACATGGGCGTATATAAAAACAATTTCGGGGGGGGGGGGGGCTGAGACCATTTCCAGGGTATGGAATACTAAATATTTAGAGCTTGGAATAGTTTTAAGCAACTAAAACGCTATTACACGTAAAATAATATATGTTTTATGAACTAAGTGATCTTATTTAATTTATTTTTAAGGGTTTTACGAGAAGTTTTTATCATCAATTCAAAATTTCGGGAGGGGCTGCAGCCCCCTCAGCCCCCCCCCCCTCATATACGCCCATGCTTCTGTATCCTCTAGAAAGGCTTTATTAGGCATATTTTGTATTGATTCATAGAGCTTTGCTTTAGAATGAGAGCCAGATTCTGTAATTTCCGCTTCTGTGTAAAAGTTAGCTACTGTCGGTGTCCCTGACGCCTTAATATCACTTTTATTCGAGATGTTCGAGAGGATTTTGACAAATTTCACGAGATATATAAAAAAAAATAAGTTTATTTCTTTTCTAAGCTTATCAAATGGCACTAGGGACATGAACGGAACCGCGCTAAGATGCTGCAGTTCCTGCGAGTCGGACTTTTTTTCTCAGAGGATCGTTCTCACAACACAGTACGCAAGTTACTGATTAAATAATAGGAATAAAAGAGCTTTAATTCTATATGAATAACAATGATGTTTGTAAATAATGGAAGAAAAAAGGGAAAGGATTAAATCGCAAAATGAACTAAACTGACATTTCATACGGTACAGCCTGAAATTTTTGCCAATTTCTATAGACAATAGAAACAACTACCAATATAAATTGCTTGCCCAGGACACTTCTGAAAGTTTGGACAGCTATTGTCCAGCCGGGTAAAGTCGATGAACAATCATTTTATTGGCTCATTAAGTAATTTATACATGCCTCTATACATTTTTAGAACATTATCTCCAATCTGCCCGATTCAAAATTGTTTAGTCCCTAAATTTGTGCAGATACTATCTTCATGATACTATATTAATGTATTTTTGTAAACAAAAAAAAAAACTTTAGTATTACTAATATTAACATTAAGGCTTTTCTGAGCAAATTTAAATATGAAATATTGCTTTATCTTTTAAAGGTGTCCAGTTAGTGCATAAAAAAAAATGTTTCAGCAATTTGCGAAATAGTATAATATCCCCAGCTGGTCACAAATAAATGCTTTATTGTTCCGACATAACTCAGTAATAGGATCATAAACAGAAGCCTACACTGTTGGATGCATTTAGCTTTATACGGGCCAGGTTTAGTGGGCACGTAAGGGCTTAAACCTTGTTGCAAGTTTAAAAGCCTCTCTTGAAAACAGTTTCCCGATAAGATCGAGACATTTTACTGCCAACATTAAAGTCATTATTTATTATTCTTACTTTATCTTGATTATATAAATTATAGCACTCCTTTCAAACAGGTAATCTTTAAAAAAAAAGAAAAAAAAAAAGACGTTTCCCTTTAGCAAATGTGTTTTCGAAATAAACGCTACAATGTTTTAATTTGACTCACAAGAACACCCTCATCCTCAGAATCCAATTACAGCATAATGATGTCAGTTATTAATCCAAATATTTCTTACTTGTCGGAGTGAAATCGCGCTCAAATAAGTCCATTAAAATGCAGAAAAATAATTCTTAAATAAAAAATTGTTATTGCGAAGATACTTGTATTTTGGCAAACAAATATTTATTAACATTACGCTTATTATTTTTATTTAATTTATTTAAATTTTAACGTCCATTATAATTAACTGAGAATTTTGGGACGGGTTCTCTATAGGTTACCACCCTTTTCTAGCAAGTATAGCGCTGATGCCTTTACTTTTTTCTAAAGAAAAGTCACCACCCCATAGTGGGAATCGAACCCACGACCTTTGTTACGGAGTGTTAAGTGCTCACGCTTTAACACTCACGGCCACCGGGCCTCCAATTATTATTTTTATAGTATTAATAGTTGGAAAAATAATGAAAAATGTCCCTCACAGGAACTGCATTCAATTTTTGCGTTTCCAAAACATTATTATCCCTGATTTGATGTGAAAAGCTTGGAATATAAACTATTTTCATTTTATATTGTACGATTTTGACCCTTCTCAATTATGTCTTTTAAAATGGCAGAAAGTCATATATTATAAAAACTTCAATATTTCATTAATTTATTATTATTTTGTTTTCTACAACTTTCCTGCCACTAAACGCCTCTTCAGGAGCAGCTTAAGTATGTACATTTTATTTGAACTTTAACTGACCTCAAGGAAGACATTCCACAGAGAGGGCAATGTTTAAAGTTTAGAATTGGCCCTCTGCCTGCAGAAGGTCCTCTAAGATTGAGGCTGATATAAAATGTACATAATTGCCCCTAAAAAGGCGTATAGGTGCGCGAAACATGTAGGGAACAAAATAAAAATAAATTAATGTAAAATTTAAGTATTTATAATACAGCCTTCTCTCGTTTTAAAAGACGGATTTTTATATTGTATTGTGTTTTTAGCGCGGTTCCTCCCTCCCTTCATAGGGAGGAACCCCGCATATAAGGTTGATCTCATGAAACAATCCGGAAGTGCCGACTAGAAAATTTTGCGTTTCAGAACCCCTAGAGACCGAAAATGACGGTGGCTCAAATTTGTATATATATATATGTCTGTTCGCGGCATAGCTCAAAGAGTAATGGTCCGATTTTGATGAAATTTGGTACAAAAATCTTTCGTCTGATTTGAAAGGTCAAGTTCGTTAACCAGCAGAATCCGCCCACTGGAAGATGGCGTTTGGGGCGAAATTCGCGTAAAAAAATCGTAACGCTTACGTTTTAGAGTTCATAAGCTTGTAAGTACTCGTTTTATAGGCTTCTTTGGCTAGGAAAACGAATGAAACCATTTCAAGGCGATAGCTTTAACCGTTTTCGAGAAAATTGGAAAAATAGTTTTTGAATACCGTTTTTGGTTTGGGTACTTAAAATCATGGGATTCAGTTGAAACATTTTCTGCATGTTCTACCTTCTTTAAAACTAATATGTTGAAATTGTTGTTACGTTTGGAGTTAATGAAGGGTTAGAATAAAATATTTTATTAACAGACATAAAAAGTTTTGGTAACTTTGTATACTTTCCTTAATATCTCGTAAAAAGTTGAGAATCTTGGTAAACGGAAGATTACGATTAAAAAGCTTACTAAACGCTCTACAAAAAAGGTTCTGAAGAAAGTTTTAATTAGGCGATGCCAATCGGAGAAATAAGTGCTTAAAACTTTAAAGTAATTGATTTGGCTCATTCGAACGGTTCTTTTTGTCTGTTTTATTCCTTGTAATTTTTTAATTGCTTATAGTCGGATAATGTATTTGACAATAAAACAGATTAAGTAAAATGAGAAGATCAATTTATTGTTAAAAATGTAGCGTTCAAAGAGTGAGATCCCCAGAGGATTTCCAAATGCCTCTGAGCGGAGGCCTTTCTGGCCGACTTATGGGTTGGCCGACCCATACAGGTAAGATCATAAATCAAGACCTTTCAAGACTGGTGGAACCAAAATAATAACTGATTCTATTTTAATCTTTCCAAATTAGACTAGGGATAAGAACGGAACCGCGCTAAGATGATGCAGTTTCTGCGAGTCGGACTTTTTTATTTAGAAGAAACGAAATTAGTAGTAATATTATTATTATAATTTTATTTTTAAAGAGTAAAATCAATAATCATCAATATTTCGGGAAACAGTGTCTATAGATCTCATTTTTATTTTTATTTTTTGCGTTTACATTTTTATTTTTACAGTTGCGTTCAAATGCTCCGGATGTAAGAACCATTTGCAGACCTGTGACAGACACTCAAATTCAAAACACTATGCAGCTGTTGAAGAAATTTATATCTTTATCCCTTCACAATGAAATCTAGATTAAAATAATCCAGGTTTTATTTGCCGAGGATAAACATGATGGACTGTTTTTACGTTAAATAAATAAATGGTTTGCCCATTTCCCAATCCTTTTTTTTTAAAGAGAATTATGTAATACATTTTAATAACTGTAAAATTAAGTGAATAATTTGTATTTGTAGAGCATTATTCCAATCGCATCCACCTACTCATAAATAGGAATAAGTTAAAAGGAATAAATTGAAGCTACTAATCTTAATTTTATTTTTTGTATCAACAAATATATTTCAGTAAATAAAATAAAATAATTTTTTAAAAAAATTAACATTTCATTTATTTTGAAGAATTAATTCAATTTTTATAGTATATCCTGTAATTTTGTAGAATTCAGTTTCTATCTATAATCATTTAATATATACTTTTGGGTTGAAAACGCTCTTTCAACACTACTTGAGTGTCTGGGCTGGGGGGCGTAGGACAAGTGCTATTTAATATAGGTATGGAAGTGTGTATTTTCTTTCTTCCTTGTATTACAGGAATAGGTAAACCAACGAGCCCCTAAAATTCTTGATCAAAATTCTGAAAACGTTTATTTCACATTAAAAAAAAAAAGAAGAATTACATTAACTTTTATTCAAGTGTTCCTAACTAACTTTTGCTCTTAAAGTTCTTAAATAAAAAAGTTCTTTTAACAGTTAAATTTTAACATTTTCGATGAAAAAATTACTGTTTAGATCCCTGGTATCAATAATTAAAAGTAAATCTTAACCTAGACGAAGTATATTTACACTGTTCTCACACGCTCATTGAATAAATTACATTTGCACAAATAAAACACGTAAATAAATAAAGCGTATATTTATACTTTTTAAATATTCCTTTTTGGATTTTCCAATTTTCTAAATGTTAAGAAATTTTCTTCTAATCCGAAGAAAAATAATATGCCTTTCAGATAGTCCGTCAGTCAATAACAATGAGGTACAACTTTTTATTTTGTACATTCAACTCCTATGTGTAAATATTTACTCATAACGTACAAGGTATCTCTTGTTCCGTTCCTGAACATTAATGGTGGAGTAGGGAATCTTTTTAACGGCCCCGGAATAAAAAGAACTACGGGGAGACCATAAAATTATCTTAAAACAGTCAATAACAACGATTAAAACGTCTGGTTATATGTTTAATTACTAATAATAAATCCCTACAATAAAGAAATCATGGAATCCCTCTGAGACGGTATACTTCACCAGTTCCACCCGACCAACAGCCGGATGGTGGATTTCTTCCTAAACAGGGGGACGAAACGTGCTCTAAGTAAATGTCCCACGGCCGGAAAAACATGGGAACAGAAGGAAGAGCTGGAATGGTTTGGTTATTTGTTTAGTCGGTAAATCTATGTATTTAACGATCTGTCACCCTGGGATACTATCCAGGAGCCCTAGAATAGGGCACTCTTCGCCCGCAGTTCTAGGACTCAGGAAAATCACCACTCCTCCCTTTAGTACGGGTAGAATTAAGCAACAAGTCCGACTAGCAGGAACTGCGTCATCTTTGCGCGGTCCCGTTCATATCCCTAGTGTCATTAGTAAAGAATTGTTTTTTCATCAGAATCGTAACAGGCCACGAGGACCCTGAGGGGCAGATGCTCTGGAGGTATTTGATTCAAGACCGTATGGCACACTATGGAGATAGTGTGGTCAGTACTATTCTCCAGCCACATGATTTACCCCTTTGCAGGTACCCATTCATAAATTAATTAAAGGCTGGGTTGGCCTAAGGACGGTCAGGGAGGCCGAATTCAACCCATGAACGAAGACACTAGAAGATAAAAATCATTAGTGCTTGCTCGGGATTTGAATTCAAGTCCTCCAGCATATTAGTCCAGTGCTCTACCGCTGAGTTAACCGCACCTCGAGTAAAGAAATAAAAGCAGTTATTAGTAGAGTTTGATCTTTCATTTAAAATATAAAATAAAATCTCTATGAGAAGGAAGTTTAAGGCGCCACAACAGGAAAGTGTCAGTTCCCTAAGCGAAAATGACTCCCCGCCTTCTCCACTTTCGCTCTAGGAAAACAATATTACCAACATTCTCATTTTATTGCCTCATTTTACTAAAGTGCTAATTGTAATTTTTTTACTTATAAATGCAATTTAAAAGAAGAACCAACAATTACAAAGACAAAAATCCGTTCAAAAGAACAAAACTAACATCGCTTCATAGAAAATTACTTCAGAATCTTTTCTGTAGAGAATGTAGAAAGGTTTCGAATGGTCACTTTCATCTTACCACGATTTCCCAACGGTTTCCAAGAACAAACGAAATAATAGGAAGATCATAAATTGGTCTTATGACTTTGCAATTGTTTTGTCGAATACTACCTTACGTCCAAATGTAACCGAAATTTAAAAATACTAGTTTAGATGAATTTCAAACATGTAGAAAATATTTCAATTGAATCCCAAAATTCTAAGTACCCAAAGCGAAAATGTGTTACAAAAACATTTGTTCCACTTTTCTCAAAAAGGGTTACAGATATAGCCTTAAACATGTTTCCATTCGTTTTCTTATGTTAAGAAACCTATAAAAAAAAAAAAAAAAGTATCAAACAAACATATGAACTCGAAAAAGTAAGCGTTACGATTTTTTCCCCTCTAAAAACCATGTTCCACCATGTTGACCTTTCAAATCAGTCGAAACATTATTGTACCAAATTTTATCAAAATCGGAAATTTTAGAGCTTGTGAGACAGCGAACAGACAAATATATATATATATATATATTGTATATATTATATATACATATATATTTGTTTATATGTATATTGTATATATACAATATATATATATATATATATATATATATATATATATATATATATATATTACCTATATATTATATATTATATATATATACAATAAACATATTTACAAATATATGTGGCTTCTCTTCAGGGGTTTAATTTTGAGGAAAACCCCGCGTCAACTTAGCTATGCAACCTATTGCAATTTTAACATCAGCATGTTGGCGATCATGTCCTTGTTAGTACAGAATTACTGAAGTATTTAAACAATTCAAAGGTTTACTATTTTATAATATATACGACATACAGATATATAAAAAAAGCTGGCATACCTCTAGTGGTAGACCTCTCTACTCATGAGTGTGAAACTGAAGATTTTATAATCTGGTATATTCGACGGTGGATCTATGGTCTTAGACCGTCCTTCGACCACTTCTAGCCATAATTGGTTTCCTAGGTTACCAAGAAAGGAGAAGATCAGGTGGCCGGAACATTTTACTGACCTCACTAACACCACAGATTGCCGCACGTTCAAGAATTAGATAATGATGATAGAAATATAGAAAGTGACTGAAATAAAATACGGAGATAAGGAGAAAGTGGGATAAGGGAATGAGAGTATAATTAAAAAAAAATGCATTAAGAAAAATAGTCATAAGACATAAGCACGAGTATATACATATATATATATATATATATATATATATATACAGGGTGTTCCCGAAGGAAATCGCCATACTTGAGGGGTGTGTACGAAGAGTAAAGTGTAGTTAGTTGCCTTGCCACCAAGGAGAATTTTTTTCTACCATTATTTCCCTAGATGTAGGCGTTTCCGTGTTTTTTTTGTCTAAACGCTCGTTTTTGACCATTTTTGCACTATTTGTCGTTCACGCCATAGGGAAAATGTAATCCTGATAAAAGTTTCAAAATCTGCATCAAATGTCCTATGAGATATAATGTACCTTGTGGAAAAATGTTTCAAACCAAATTCACAGCAGCTACCCAAAGAAATAAATTATCACGAAATAAAGGTTTTTTTATTTTTAATGTTCCACTGTTAGGTAGATAGGACTCTCAGAAAAGTTGCATTATTTCATTACCATGGCTAAGTTGGGTTGAAGACCAAAAAGGATGCTTTGCATGGGTAAGTTGTGTTCAATTAAGAAAAAAAATAAGCAAAACACTTTATTTTGGTTTTAATTGACCACAATTTACCCATGCAAACCATCCTTTTTTGGCCTTCAACGCTTACTACCAAATTAGCCATGGTAATGAAATAATGCATCGTGTAATAAATGTAAACTGTAATAAATATTATTAGGATTGGTAACGAGTTTGAAGGGTATAATTTTCTACTTTTTAGAACTTTTTTTTTTTTTACGTTTTTTAAAAACTCGCTTATCTGAGACAACGAGAGATTCGCAACTGATGTCCCCATTTATTCATTTAATGGGTTTGCATTATAATTGTATCTCTTAAAACCATTACAGATTAAATACATTATAATAAGAGTCAAGTTTATAAATGTAGTATCATTATTCCTATGGCTTACGAACCATTCCGCGGAAAGATAAATTTTAATGTTAAACTTCCAATTAATAATTGTATCTCTATTTTCTCCTTCTATATGTCTTTTCAGGATAATTCTTTTTTCTTCTTAATGACTTTCTCTATATCTTTCACGCTCTTCTTTTTTTTATCTCTCTTTCCCTTCTCCTTTTATCATTCGTTCTTTCTCTTTTTCTCTTTCTCATTGCCTCTTTATTTCAGGAAGTATTTCCTCCATCTTTTTATCCATTTTACACTCTGATTGTCTCTCTCTTTCATCACTACCACTTTTTATCTATTTCACATTTTTTCGTTTAGCTCTCTTCCTCTTTTAGCGCGGTTCCTCCCTCCCTCCATAGGGAGGAACCCCACTTATAAGGGTCTGGGCAGACTCTTACAACCGAGACCTATTTGAAGTCATAAATTATTTTATGAAAGATCTAACCAAAATTATAACTGTTTCAATTTCAACTTTTTCAAATTACATTAGGATTAAGAACGGAACCGCGCTAAGATGATGTAGTTCCTGCGAGTTGGACTTTCTTTCTATCTCCCTTCCCGTTCTCCTTCTAACTTTTTACTCACTCTTTTTATTCTTTTTTCACTCTTTCATCTCTCTTTTTGTCATTTTTTTTTCACAGTGATTGCCTCTTTATTTCATCACCGCCACTTTTTATCTACCTATCATTTTTTAGTTTAGCGTTCTTCTTCTTTCTTTCTATCTCCCTTCCCTTTCTCCTTCTATCTCTTTCCTTTCTCTTTTTCTCCTTTTTTTCAGTGGGATGGCCTCTTTATTTCATCACCGCCAATTTTTATCTGCCTCGCATTTTTTCGTTTAGCTCACTTCTTCTATCTTTCTATCTCCCTTCCCGTTCTCTTCCTAACTCTTTACTCACTGATTGCCTCTGTATTTCATCACCGCCACTTTTTAACTGCCTCACATATTTTCGTTTAGCTTATATCTTTTTTTATTTCTATCTCCCTTCCCGTTCTCCTTCTAACTCTTTCCTCTATCTTTTTATCCTTTTTACACTCTGATTGACTCTTTCATCACCGCCACTTTTTATCATCCCCGCATTTTTTCCTCTTGATCTCCTCCTCTAATTTATATTGTCTTAGAGCGATACAATGAGAGAGGCCAAAATGCTTAAATAAATAGAGTAAAATGGAATGGATGAGAGCGAGAGTGAGAGAGAGGAAGAAAGAAAGAGACAGAAAGATAAAGATGGAGAGATGCATTGAGGTATTGAGTGAAAATGAGCCAGGAAGAGATAACAGACGTAGAGATAGTTAGAAATACGTAAATAGATAAAAGGAATAATAGAATGAATGAGAGTGAGAGTGCAAGAGAGAGAAAGAGAGAGAGAGAGAGAGAGAGAGAGAGAGAGAGAGAACTATGGACAGGAAGTATAGAGATAGATCAAATGAGAGGCTGACAATGGACGAGGAGAGATAAAAGATAAAGAGATGCAATATAAAACAAAAAACAACCAAATAAAAAGTAAGCTAAACAACTTCAAAAACCCTATCAGCAGAATGAAACAAACATATTTAAAGTTTTAAGCACTTATTTCTTCGATTGACATCGCCTTTTCGAAAACTGCTTCAGAACCTTTTGTGTAGAAGATTTACTAAGCTTTCGAATACGAAAATCGTTCCATTTACCACGATTTTCCTGCCTTTTTCGAGATTTTAAGGGAAATATACGAAGTTCGCAAAACTTTTCATGTCTGTTTATAAAATATTTTGTTCTAATTCTTCCTTAACTCCAAACGTAAACAAAATTTAAACAATTTAGTTTGGATGAATTTCAACCATGCAGAGAATATTTTTAACTGAATCCCATGATCCTAAATACCCAAACCAAAAACTTCGTTCAACAACTATTTTGCCAATGTTTTCGGTTGCAGATATCTCTTTAAAAATGGTTTCATTTTTAGAAGAAACAGAGAGGTAGAAAGGCATGAGAAAGAGAAGGTAATAGAGGAAGAGAGAGGGAGAGACAGAGAAGAACAGAGAAAGAGAAGAGAGATAGAGCGAGGGCGTAAGAGGGATAGAGAAGAGTGTAAGAGAGAGAGAGAGAGAGAGAGAGAGAGGAAGAATGGACGATGAGAGATAATGGACGAGGAGAGATAAAAG
The DNA here is from genome assembly GCA_946811695.1 of Gonocerus acuteangulatus. Lineage (NCBI taxonomy): Eukaryota > Metazoa > Arthropoda > Insecta > Hemiptera > Coreidae > Gonocerus > Gonocerus acuteangulatus. Next base: position 32,792,975 of record OX328132.1, on the reverse strand, counting down.
AAACAGAGAGGTAGAAAGACGTGAGAAAGAGAAGGAAAGAGAGAAAGAGACAGTCAGATAGAAAGAGTGAGAGTGAGAGAGACAGGGTGAGAGAAGACTGAAAGAGAGGAACAGAGGAAGAATGAAACAGAATAAAAAAACAACGCGAAAGATGAACCATATTGAGTAAGGAATGAACGAATTAGAAGGGAAAATACATAAAGAAATAGATAAACATTGACCATGAAACGGTAAGAGAACTAAGGGTGTGTAAAAAAAAAAAAAAAATCTGGAATATAGAATGAGAAAGAGGTAGAGAAAGAGAAAATATAGAGAAAGATACAATGAGAAGGTTGAGGCTGACAATAGACGAGGAGGGATCAAAGAAACAGAGAGGTAGAAAGGCGTGAGAAAGAGAAGGCAAGAGAGAAAGAGAGAGAGAGAGAGAGAAAGAGAGAGGGGGGGAGAGAGAGAAAGAGTGAGAAGAAGGGAGAAAGAGAAAATATAGAGAAAGATACAATGAGAAGGTTGAGGTTGACAATAGACGAGGAGGGATAAAAAAAACAGAGAGGTAGAAAGACGTGAGAAAGAGAAGGCAAGAGAGAAAGAGAGAGAGACAGAGACAGAGAGAGAGGGGGGAGAGAGAAAGAGTGAGAAGAAGGGAGAAAGAGAAATTATAGAGAAAGATACAATGAGAAGGTTGAGGCTGACATTGGACGAGGAGAGATAAAAGAAACAGAGAGGTAGAAAGACGTGAGAAAGAGAGAAAGAGTGAGAAGAAGGGAGAAATAGAAGAGAAGGAGAGAGAGAGAGAGTATGAGTGAAGGGGAGAATGTTTCGAGTGAAGCTAACAGTACTCCTTTCTTGTTTTTTTCCTTCCTCTCGGCTTGAAAGATGTTTCCTAATCTAGATGGAGGCATTTCAAATTAGAGCTGTTTCTCCTCCACACAATGCTCCTTGCTTGTTCCTTACCCCTTTTTATTTTTCATTCAACGTTTATAAATTGAACACACTTGCCCCATTGGCCCGACGTTTGTACAGGTGGACTCTTGAACGAGTTATGTGAGGGCTCAATTAGATTTATTAATAATCCTTGTTAGAAGTTCTGATTGGAAGGAAGGTACCCAAGAAAGATCATTATAGACAAGTAGTACCTTTTGATTGAAGATTAGAAGGAAACTTCACACTCTTATAAATTTTATTTAAATACTAGCTCTTATCCGACATGCCATACAACATCTACTTTATTGATGGTGCTAATGACCGCACTTGTTGATGCACCGAAGGGGTAAAAAAAAAAATAATAAAATAAAAATAAAAAAAAATAATAAAAAAAATAAGAATCTACTTTATATTAAATAGCTCTTACCGGTGCCTGTTCCACTCCGTGTTGCCTCTTCTCCTTCAACAGAAATGAAGAAAATTCATCTTAACTAGCATGCAGTTTTTATATATCTAATATATAAAATCCTCGTGTCACAGTTTTAGTGTTTATACTCCTCCTAAAAGGCTTAACCGATTTTGATGAAATTTAATATGTATATTCAGCAGGTCTGAGAAGAGGTTTATAAATAATTTTTATACCCCTAAGTGATAAGGGGGACCCACCCCAAAAAATATTTTTTTATTTTTTTGACAAAATATTTAATTTTTATTTTTTTATGATTTTCCATTAAAAAATACATACAACCCTAAATTTTCAACCTTCTATAAGCTATCCCCATTTTATAATTACGATATTAGTACTTTAATTATAATTTTAATTATATAATGTAGTTTTATGATCTTTTGAAAAAAAGAAATATGGCTCCAAATTCTAACCTGTTCCTGAAGGTTATTCCAGAATTCAATTCATGTTTCCAAATGACATCGTTTGGAGCAACTGAAGTAGTAAAACATAATGCTGCAAACGGTCAACAATTTTATTCAAAAACAAAGTCCAAATTTATCACAAAGTTGGATCATTGCTGCCAATGCCAAACGAACCGCATCATTTTTTACAAATTTACTTTATGGCAAGCATTCCAGGTGCATCGACAGTAAGCTGTACGATCACACATGCACAAATTACACAGTAATAATCTTGCTATTGTCATCAATCCTGATTTGAAGAAGAAATAATAATCTTGAGTCCATTGCTGATACACGCCATTCATACGACGCTATCTAATATCCGCTAATGTTCTGGAAGTGACAAGATGGGTATTGCATAAATATTAACGAGATCCCACAACAGGTAAGGGATTATTATTAAACTACCAAAATATTCACAAGAAACGATGTATACGGCAAAAAAACGTTTGCCGGGTCAGCTAGTATATATAATAAATATTCTCAGAATACAAAACCTCAAAGTACCTTGAGGTTGATGGCAGAGAAGAAAGATCTTTAGTTTTTTTTTTTTTTTTTTTTTTTTTTTTTTTTACGGCGCATCGACATAAATCTTGGCCATTAGCGCCGACGTCCAGGGCGCAGCCAGGAATCTTCTCAGTGAGCCCTGAGATGAGAAAATTTCTGGCGCCGGTGGGGATCGAACCCACCATCTGCCGCTTATGAATCTAACGCGCTAGCCACTAGACCACGGGAGACCGCGAAGATCTTTAGTAAAGTCAAATACGTCCATTTCCTTCACAAAATCATATCAGGCTGTACCGTATGAAATGTCAGTTTTGGCCTTGCCGATTTCCTTCTTTTGTCTACAAACTGTCTCGTGGCTCCTACTCCGAGTTCTTTGACATATTCCCTAGTTCTTTTTGAGGGCAATATGTCAAAGGACTCGGAGTAGGCTTCAACCCTTTCTTCAGTTGGTCATTGTCAAGCTTGGTTTCTGGCTTTCCTGGCTCCTCGTTGTCAAGGTCAAAATTTCCACTTCGAAACCTGGAAAACCACCGGTAAACAGTTGGTTCATTCACCGTTCCCTGCCCGAACGCCGTGCTGATGTTCATACACGCCTCAGCAGCGCTATGACCGAGCTTAAATTCATAACGAAAAATAATACGGATTTCCATTGAAGTCATAATTTATGTTTTATTTTATCATATCATTTCATTTTTTATTCATCAGAGGATCGTTCTCACAACACAGTACGCAAGTTACTGATTAAATAATAGGAATAAAAGAGCTTTAATTCTATATGAATAACAATGATGTTTGTAAATAATGAAATAAAAAAGGGAAAGGATTAAATCGCAAAGTAAACAAAACTGACATTCCATACGGTACAGCCTGATATTTTATTTTTCCTGCTGAGCGCTTTCGGTAGCTCCTACTACCATCCTCAGAGCTATAATGAGTTCAGCTTCACTGCTGGAGGCAGCCACACGTACACACCCACCCACACACACACACACACACACACACACACACACACACACACACACACACACACACACACACACACACACACATATATATATATATATATATATTTATATATATATATATATATATACAACTGGCCAAACTGAAAGAACCTGAAAACTGAAGGACGTCAAAACGAGAAAAAAAATCACTGAAACTGGACCAAAAAATGATGCTCTAAAATTCAATGGGGATTTTTATGCAGACAAAGATAATTATTTTTCTGATTGAAGATACCTCTTCTTGTGAAGGTAGCTTCATCTGTCAAAAGAATGTTTACTAAAAATTGTGGATTACGCCCAACTTGATTTAACTAACAATCTGAAAAATTTCTTTGTCAAAAATCCTGTGGTAATCAATTTTGTACCCGTTGAAAATGATATGGGTAAAATCCATCTGCATCGAGAGTTCTCCATACTGTAGTTGGCGCAATATTTATGCCCTAGTTCTTCATACACTGCCAGGTGGATTATCATAAAAATATTTCTAATATGGTCGGACTCATTTCATAATTTCGTAAAAGGGGCACTACCATCTGCACGTGGTATTATAAAAAATGTACCTGTTTCTCTAAGATGTTGATTTTTATTTATTTATTTATTATCAAGACTCTCATAACGCAGATGATTCGCTTGATAATTACAAATGTGTTCTTATAATTAAACAGTTGTTACAATTTCTTATTGATATTTCATAAAAAGTAAAAACATTAATTTACAATAAAAGTATTTTACAAATTAATATAACAGTTATAAGTATGCACACTATAATATATATATATATATATATATATATATATATAAATACATATATATACACATCATATACATGTATATATATTAAAACATTACTATATACATTACAGATGTATATGCAAGTGCACAACACATGCATATACATTGCTTTATACACTATGTGTAATTCATGTTATACACATATACATAGATACGTATTCATACACTCACGCATATAAATCACGATTAAGTGAAAATAAAATTAATTTAAAATATCAAATAATTATAATGAAAATTATCTTTTCACCAATGCTACCAGATATCAGAAGTAACTTTAGAGTCTAAAATTAAATCTTGTTGTATAGCTGAGTGTGTTTTAGATGTTGAAAAATAGTGTTTATCGATTGGCTACCCTCTTTCAAAAGTTCAGTCATGTCGTGCGGTATTTGTAAGTAATCACGTCTTCTACATTCTGTCAATATGTGTTAGAGGTAAGTTACACTGTCTGCAAGTAGGGTTTTCCAGTTTTAGTCATTAAAAACGAGTGTTTGAGTAAAGTATGTCCGATTCTTAAACGACATAAGACGACTTCTTCTCGTCTCACATCCCGTGAGCTTCATGACCAAGCTTCAACTGTATGTTTAATTTCTCTGAGTTTGTTGTCTCGTGTAAGTTGCCAATATCGCTGCCAGTTGTTTAAAGTTTTAGTGTAAGTAAGTCTTTTAATATCTTGTAATGTCAAGAGATCAATGTCATTTGTATCTTTTCGTGTCGCTAATTTTGCTAGTTCGTCTACGTTAGAGCTTTCAGAAATATTTTCATGTCCAAGATGTTGAAACGTGGAGCTAAAGATAGACTTGTTCGGTAATCGTCTATTCGGAAATCGCCTGGCATATTCACGACGGGCTGCATTATAATTACCATTGCTAAAACCGCACAAAAACACCCTATCAGCATATTCACCATTCCTATAAATTAAAGGTATAATGATGAGTACTCTGCAAAAGCTTCCTACAAAACTGATAAATGTTATTGACAGTTCCCAACGCTAATTCCATGGTAGTATTAATCCTTATCCATAATAGTATTAATCCTCATGTTGCCAATAGTTTTTATATTAGCGGATATACCTTGAAAAACATTAAACATGAATCTTAACATTTATTATAAAGGAGTTAGAACAAATAAATAGGTTTTATTGATTTCATATACCGTTAATAATTCATAAAAATGAATATCATTAGGTGTGAATATCTCCTAAACAAAGCGTTTGCGGTCATACCTTCAGATGAAATGTTTTTCTTGTTTTGAGGTCCTGAGTTCATATTTTCAGTTTGGCTAGTTAACTCTGAAACACCCTGTATATATATATATATATATATATATATATATATATATATATATATATATATATATATATCCTTCTTAATGTATTCCTTTTAGAAGGCCGGTTATTGTATTCTACTACTTGTATCATACAAGGTAGTATATCACGTGTATGTTTTTCTTCTTTTTAACTTAATTATTTTTCATTTCTTTTAAGTGACTTTAGTTTACAAATATATTATAAGCGTTAAATTTAAACAATTAGTATACGACAAGGAGTATTAGAATATTTTCTTTCATATTCAGTAAGGTCTGTTCTACTTCAATAAAATAGCAATTTTTCATTTTTCTATCAAGTGTTGAATAATTTCTTTGCATAATGTTGAGAATAATTTGCAATTATTAAGAAACATTTCATTTTCTTCAATAGGCCAATTTATTATTTTCAATTTATTATATATATTATGTTTTAAGTTACTTCGCTGGGGTTGAAATGATTGATTGGTGAAACGGCTTCTCTCTCCAGCGGTGTTCTTACTCTCTCTCTATACATATGCGGTGTTTATATAAATATATATATATATATATATATAAATTATGTATAGTTTATATAATATATGTATACTTTATATAATGTAATATATACTACACGGTATCAATATATATGGTGTGTACTTCAATTAAGTTCAAGCTTCTCTCACAAAATAACAATAAAGAAAAGCTTAATAATAGCGAACACGTAAATCAATCGAAAATAAAATAAAAATCATTATGAAAAAACATTGAGAAAAATAAATATATGCTTAAATAAACAAACGCTCTCGGGCAATCAATCGTTATTAAAATATCCTAATTGCAAACTTTAATGAAACAATTGACCATGGAAATCTTTTAACCCGTTCGAGACGATGATTTTTTTCGTACACGGTCCCCTGTGACGATTTTTTTTTCTTCTTATTATTACATTCAATTATTGAGTGAATTCACATAAATAAGATCATTATACACCGGGTGTGCAGCTCGCTCTTCGGAAAAATTTTATTGTGAGGACAATTTTTATGGATTGAGCACCATATGTGGAATGTAAGGTAAAATGAAAATGCAGATAATTTTTGGATTTTTGGTACACAGTAAAACCAATGCCAAAGTTTTGTTTTCGTGTACATTACAGATTTCATTAGTTCAAGAAAAATCATATTTCGACGACAATTTTACACAGAATAGCTGATAATTGCACATTACTGTTATTGCACTCACGGTGTGCAGGCTGTCTTGTAGCCTTGGAAATCAATTGCACACACGGAAAGGAAATTTGGAAGACGACAGTTACTGGCCAGTTATCGCACTCGGTGTGTAAGTTGGAGAAACAGGAATATAATATACTTGAAAACTATCTTAAATGGCAAAGAAACTTGTATTTTCCCGCGATCTCGTATTCCACCTGTAGTCACGTGTATAAACAATGGGAAAGGAAGTGAGCTATGAGCGTAAGGTGGACGGGGTTGGTGGAACCCCACTTGTTGCCATCTGTTTAGGGGTCACCCATCCCCCTGTTAGTGAAGCCAAACAACAGGGGGTCCATACCTCCCCCTTCTGCAAACCTCTACACCCTGTCGTCGGTCCTGAACCCCTGTCAGGAAACCACACGTGTGTCGTGAGCTATGACCCTGGAGGTAGAGAATTCGAGACTTCACAAGGTTCCCACATCTGCTTCCAGCTCGTTACCGTCACAAATGTGGGACTCATTGTCCCACGACTGTCGGAAGAGGCCCGAAAATCCTTGAGGTCATTTGAAAATTGAATTCCACTCAGACATTGATTGGGTCAAGTTAATCCTTAATTACAAGATAATAATATATAACGAAACGAGTCCAAAAATCGTCAATTCGTGCAGATATCAGATAAGATCATAGTTTATTGAATGTTATGATTAATGATTGCGTTATCGTCATGTTTTTCACTATCCACTATTAGAGGTGGACTGACTATTACAATAAAATTTCATCTAATTTTAAAAACTAGTGAGCATTTTTAAGGCGCACTCCGATATGAATTTATCAACCGGTTAAATAACTCTAGGAATATTATATTATTAAAGAAAATATACCTATATTAGCTATTTTTTTTTTTTTTTTTTTTTTTTTTTTTTTTTTTTTTTTTTTTTTACGGCGCATCTACTTCTTGGTCATTAGCGCCGACATCCAGGGTGCAGCGAGGAATTTTCCCAGCGAGCCTTGAGATGAGAAAATCCCTGCCGGAGGTGGGAATCGAACCCACCATCTCCCGCTTATGAATCCAGCGCGCTAGCCACTAGACTACGGGAGACCCCTATATTAGCTATTATTGAATTTTAAGAATAATGTTAACTAACATCATCATAACGTCTTCCAAATTCCTAATTAGATAGTTATTAGAACAAAATGGCATCTGACTTAAAAATTACAAAACTGTAATAGATTTTTTTTTTTTTTTTTTTTTTTTTTTTTTTTTTTTTCTAGTACGTACCATTTTTGCACAATTAGTAGTTATACCTCAAATTGTTTAATGTAGTTCTGTGCATATGGAACAGAAAAGAAACCAGAAAACGAAGACATAATACTGGTAACATTGTTGAAGGCGTCTCCCCGTGGTCTAGTGGCTAGCGCCTTGGATCCATAAGCAGGAGATGAAGGGTTCGATTCCCACCCCCCCCCCCCCAAAGAATGAAAAATAAGTCGATGAGTAAATGAATACATTTTTATTCGATAAAATTTATTGAACAATGAGCCAACCCTGATATTCATAGAATATAACATAAAGGGGTCTCCCCGTGGTCTAGTGGCTAACGCCTTAGATTCATAAGCGGGAGATGGTGGGTTCGATCCCCACTGGTGGCAGGAATTTTCTCATCTCACGGCTCGTTGGGAAAATTCCTAGCTGCGCCTTGGATGTCGGCGCTAATGGCCTAGATGTCGATGCGCCGTAAAAAAAAAAATAAAAAACATTGTTGAAATTAACAAAAACATCACAACAATATAACAATGTAACAGACAACAATAAATGCCTTATTTTAAGTCTAATCCCTGCAAATTTAGGTTTAGGAAACATATCATAACTTAAAATTACTTCTAGAAAAAGTAAAATATGAACATAAGTGGCAGGTTTGTATATATTTAAACGTTACTGGCATTTTACTATGCCAGCAATCAGGTTACAATAAAATGCAAAGTTTTATTTATAAATATTAGTAAAATATCTACTAAGAAGAAGGATATGGAAAATGTTTAAAATAAATATAAAAAAAACGAAAGTAGCATTAAATAAAAATATATCCTTTCTCACTTTTGTATACAATACAAATGTATAAACAAACAATAAAACGGAATTAATTGGTGCATCAAGAAGTTTTTCGTTCAAGTAGAAACCTACTATGTAGAAACCTACTATGTAGAAAGTTCATTACGCTTACCAGTATTCCAAACACTTAACACAAGGAAACCCCAAAATTTCTCATATCTCATAATAAAATAATTTTTTGCAGTAATTCTTCTTTTCCAAACGAAAAAAATGTATAAATCTTTGTTCATATTTTCAGGTCTCTTTATCGTTTGTAATTACGTTAAAACAAAAATCTTATTGTCCAGCCCAATTTTCATGGAAACGTTTAAAGATATCTCCTTTAAAGAGGTTTCACTCATTCCTCACTCAAATATTCCTATAAAAAGTATACATGAATGTCCAATGACGCAATAACATTTGAGCTACGCTTTTTCCGCACGACGCACACACGGCAAATTGAGCCATTTAGCGCGACAAAAGTATTTTGGGTTTTTATTTTAATGTTTTTACTTTTTATGTTTTTTTGTTTTTAAATGATTTGTTTAATAAGCCTGAATACATTATTTTTTACATTGTTTTCAACTATTAAGAGTGTTTAGAATCGGTTAATAATAAAATAAAACGCAGAATTATAGAAAACTTATAGAAAATTCATGATCTTCGGCAACTGGATTTCTTTTTGTAACCATTTTGCATGTTTTTTTAAGAATCTTTCTTCCATATAATTACAATCTTTCCATTTGGCCGTTATCTTAGTTACAAAGACTTTCATTATATATTTTATTTGTTCTTCGTATATTTGTGAGTTAAATATTTTATATTTATTCACAATATAAGTACACAATTTTTTATTGCACGTGAGACCTGAAACTTTGAATAAACTTTCATTTTTCATAAAAAAAAAACAGTTCTTTTCTTGTTATATATAAAACGCGTTCTTCAGCAGCTATCTGACTACCTAAACAAAATTTAAATTTACATCAAAAGGGGGAAGAAGGGGGAGCTAAAAGTGTCAAGACAGTAAAGTAGAAGCTTAAGACTTTTTGAAAAAAAATATTTGGAACTGGAACTTTGTGGAACTTTTTTTGAAACCTTACTCAAACTTAAGTAATCAACAAAATATGTAAAATTTAGTAATCATTTCATTAATATTTTTTTCTCTTTGATATGCCTTTATGTTATGACAAATATATTATATATTTATAAAGAACATACCACTAGGTAATAAAACCATTGTGAAAAGAATTTATGAAATTTGCACACAATTTTTAAAACACACCTAACTAAGACCGTAGTTGGAACAAGACTAGACAGTGGAAGTGGAAGAGACTAGCAATGGTTGCCTTCCTTATTGTCTTAGACAGGTCTGGATTAAACTAGATAAAAAACTCGTTCGGTTTTCAATGAATAGAAGACTCTAGCACGTGTTGACACGTAAAATGACTTTTTACGATGACATCACATTTTCGACTTTTGTCGCCCTAAAGTAGGTGTTTTGCCCAGTGTGCGACGTTTACAGAACTATGTTTTTCAGGAAAAGCGTTTTCAGAGTAAACTAACTTTTGCACTAGAAATTTTTTTTGTGTGCCGAATTCGGGCCACTTATATACACAAACACACACATATTGGTGTATGTAGCATTATATTCATTTAATTCATTTTTTGTTCCCCTCTTAAAGTTTTGACAAAAAACAAAACAAAAGACGATGCTCCTGAATTAGGAAGAATCAATAGTTATTTTACTTGATCAGTATAAAATTATACACGGACAATAATTCCCGACCTGGGATAATTCAGCTTAGTTCGCTGTGTATTCTGTGTTGACATTTGCATAATATATAATCCGTATTAAATTACCATTAATATTAATGAATATATTTCAATAAACATATGGATATATATAAATATTCTTCAATTGATTATTAATCAAAGTACAATGTTTCTTGTCACTGATGCACCACGGACTTTCCTCACTCCATCATTGTAATTAATTTAATTTAACGATATTATTACTAATACAAAATTCATTAGGCGCATAAAAAAAAACAAAAGAAAAATAACTACGAAAATAAAAGCTATATATTATTTAAGACCTTATACTTTACAATAAACGCCTTTCTAACATATACATATACATATATGTATATATTAGAAAGGCGTTTATTGTAAAGTATAAGGTCGTAAATAACATATAGCATTTATATAAGGCATCATTTATATATATATATATATATATATATATATATATATATATATATATATATAAATGATGCCTTCTGGCTTGTAAGCGGATGAGGTTATATGAGTTAGACCAGGTTTGTCTGTATTTGATTTATTTCTTTATTTTATTTATTTGTTCTTTTTTATATTATTTTAATGGTATTGTTAATTTGATTATTGTTAATATTTTATGATGATCATTGTTAAGTATCGTTATATTTTATTTATATTTATTGTTATTATTTATTATGTTGTATTTTATGAAATTTGTGGTCTTAATCATTTATTTAGGTCTTACAGTAACCAGGCTTGTTGTGTTACCAAGCCTGAATAACGAGGGTGAAGGAGACGCCCAATTGTAAATTGACGTGTTTAGCCTAATATTTTTATGTGATAAATGTACATTGATCCATGTGAATTGTATCTCCTAATAGAATATATATATATATATATATATATATATATATATATATATATAAATGATGCCTTCCGCCTTTTGTAAATCTATATTTCCACCCAGACTTCCCTAAATGAGCTTTTGGGTGAAAGAAGGTGATTTAAAATTAGCAACAAACGAGCCCGGGTTCGGAGTTATTATTTGAAATTTTCGTTATTTAATATTTCCGAGCTCGAGTGAAGATAAAGAGATGTAGATATTGGGACAAAGGGACCGCCTGTTTGGAAGCTAATGAGGTAGGAACAGCGAGCTGGTCCTCAGATGCAAATCAGGCATCTATCCTACCACTTCTACAACCATCCCTTCACTTTAATTAACGTTTTTTAAAAAAAGGAGCAAAAGAACATGAGGGCGAGGTTAGAAAAAAAGACTATTTTGAGACAAGCCTGTCGAACATAGAGAAGCGATGGACTTTAAGAAAAAGAAGGATAAGAGTTTACAAAGGAATTGTATGTTGGATGGGTGGCTGTAACGAAGTTATTTCTGGTGGACTTTCGTTTTGTTAAAAAAGAGTTTACAGAGGAATTCTACGTTGGATAGGTGGCTGTAACGAAGTCATTTCTGGTGGACTTTCGTTTTGATCAAAAAGAGTTTACTGAAGAATTCTACGTTGGATAGGTAGCTGTAACGAAGTTATTTGTGGTGGACTTTCGTTTTGACCAAAACGAGTTTACAGAGGAATTCTACGTTGGATAGGTGACTGTAACGAAGTTATTTCTGGTGGACTTTCGTTGTGATCAAAAAGAGTTTACTAAAGAATTCTATGTTGGATAGGTGGCTGTAACGAAGTTATTTCTGGTGGACTTTCGTTTTGATCAAAAAGAGTTTACTAAGGAATTCTATGTTGGATAGGTGGCTGTAACGAAATCATTTCTGGTGGAATTTCGTTTTGATCAAAAAGAGTTTACAAAGGAATTGTATGTTGGATGGGTGGCTGTAACGAAGTTATTTCTGGTGGACTTTCGTTTTGTTAAAAAAGAGTTTACAGAGGAATTCTACGTTGGATAGGTGGCTGTAACGAAGTCATTTCTGGTGGACTTTCGTTTTGATCAAAAAGAGTTTACTGAAGAATTCTACGTTGGATAGGTAGCTGTAACGAAGTTATTTGTGGTGGACTTTCGTTTTGGCCAAAACGAGTTTACAGAGGAATTCTACGTTGGATAGGTGACTGTAACGAAGTTATTTCTGGTGGACTTTCGTTGTGATCAAAAAGAGTTTACTAAGGAATTCTATGTTGGATAGGTGGCTGTAACGAAGTTATTTCTGGTGGACTTTCGTTTTGATCAAAAAGAGTTTACTAAGGAATTCTATGTTGGATAGGTGGCTGTAACGAAATCATTTCTGGTGGAATTTCGTTTTGATCAAAAAGAGTTTACAAAGGAATTGTATGTTGGATGGGTGGCTGTAAAGAAGTTATTTCTGGTGAACTTTCGTTTTGATCAAAAAGAGCTTACAGAAGAATTCTACGTTAAATAAGGGCACTGGCGAAGTTATTTTTGCTGGACTTTAGGTTTAGGTTTGTTCGAAACGAATTTACAAAGACATATTATGTTGGAAAACTAGCTCTCCGTCAGCATTAAAACTGCCTACCGTACTACTAATGGTGTCCCATTAGTAGTTTGGTGAAATTGGTACAAACCTATACTGCTGGGGTATTTTTATTTAACTAATACTAAAGGGTCGTACATTGCCCAAAGAGTGCGAACAGACAAATATATAAGCATACATAAGCAGAAAGGTTTGTACCGATTTCACCAAACCGTACTAATGTTAGCTCATTTTATACTAGGCGAAGGAAGAAGGCCACGATAATATTTAGGTGAACATGGTTCTGTGTTGGACCAACGTAGAGCAGCCGAAACGTACAACATAGATTTTCTTGAAGATCTTAGCCGAGTTTTTTTTTCACTTAGTCAAATTCCAACCATTATAGCCTCAACGGATAACCATCCTCATCCCATTAAATTTATTTTACTTATAAATGACTAAACGTCTTCTGATTTTTTTTTTTTTTTAATTTATCGATTCTACACAGGGACTACTAACAGTCGATTAGCACCTTTCGTAGTAATATCGGTTTTGACGTTGCCGTTAAGGGCAAAAGTCGCCTTAACGAAATTAGGCTGTAGAGTGCGTTTTTTTCACACCATTCTAGCAGCCTCAACAGGCAAAAGTTTGAAACATTTTGAGCTATTTTTTTAACACTTTCGCTGCGACCGTCATTGTTTGGGAATACCTCAGTATCGGGTGCATTTTTGTTTGAATTTTTCATGTAGACATTTTTTTCATAAAAAAAATCTTCCAGTCAGCCGAATTAAAAACGGAAAACACTGTTGGAAAGCCCAAACAATACTGAAGGCAACTTTTACCTGGATCTGTAAACGTGAAACTTAAGCGGGTAGGATTGCTGGTGTCCCTCCACCCGCAGTGAAAGTGTTAAGTAATTAAAGTAGTTAATTCGTTTATTATTAAGCCTCAGCCTGGTATATCTATGAATACAACAATTAGAGTCAATAAAACATATTGATTAAATAACATATATTCACACTTTATAAACAATAGATTTATTTTAAAAGTTATGTGCTTCCTTGTATATCAGCTTCATGAGATAAATTAGAAACTTCAATAAAACGGCAGGTCGAGTGAAGCGTGAATAACAAGAAGGTGAAGTTTAATGGACGTATGATGCGTGGGTATGTATTGCGCGTGGGCTCTTTATGACACTTAGAAAATTCAATAATTAATTATGATTTATTTTTTTCATTTTAGTCTCTCTCTACTATTTTGTATACCATGTACAATAAGGATGTACATACATTCAATACATTTTTTTTTTGAAATTATTTTTATAGATAATTCTTAAATAAATAGATTTACGTATGCTTACCTAAGCAGTTTATATTTGATTGACACTAACACGTCATTTCAAACGAAGAGGACATTTTCGTTAACATTCGCGTTCGTCTTTTACTTTATTTTTGCTGGAATTCAACATGAGTAATTATAAATAAATAAAGCCTTTATAGCATTAAGAAAACAAAAGAATAAGAAATTACATCAAAAGAGTGACTAAAATACTGTAAGTACAAATTTGAATTATTTTCCTCTTTACAACATTTATTCAAGTACATGTTGCCTTATGTAGGCCTCCCCTCGATGAGGCTAATAGTCTTAGGGTGCGTTTACAAAATACACTTCTCGCAGGAAATATATCCTATATATATCCAGGTGTGTGAGAAGTATCAGATGTAAACGCACCCTTATTGCTCGAGATAGCAATGTATATTTCAGACGTAAATTGTTTGCAATTTACATTATTCACAATTTTGGTCTGAAATAAATATCCTGCAATAACTATCAGATGTAAACGCACCTTAACTTCCCTGGAGACCAAACCAACTAGGAAGTGGAGTTCGCTATTTCTTCCCAAAATGCTTTACATTTTCCTTTATCCCTTGCAACTTTCATCCAATTCGGACCATGTACGGACTTCAGGACATCTCTCCAACGCCTACATGGTCTTCCTCGTCTCCTCCTTAAATTAAGACGAATCCATTCTGTAGCCTTTAATGTCCAAATGCTTTCCTGCATTCTGGCAAGATGAGGAGCCCATTCCCATTCAATTTTCTTCATATTCATGCTTAGATCTGTCACCCCAAATTCTTCCCGGATAAATGAACATCTGACTTTATCCCGTCTCCTTTCGTTCATTATTCTTCGTAGGACGGAGTTTTTCCAACATACATCAATGGATTCATGCCCCATGAGTAGTTATATCATCGTCTAAAACGGAATTATTCCTGGGCGAAGATACCATCCTCGAAATTTCAACGGTCTCACAATCTTCTTATTAGACATATTTATACATCCCTACTAATCTGGCAAACTGGTCGCTCAGATATGAAAGAGGCCGCAACCAGGTTCCGTTGCGTTCAAATTCCGCCGAAACCCAGTGCCGTTAGCCATTGACACTTCATGTCGCCAGGGAATGGACAAGCGCAGTCGCAGAGCCTGACCGTGCATAAATTAAACATCCTATATTTGCTGTTGTAAAGATCTGTAATTAGAGGGTTAATTACTGGCGATAAATGTTAGCTAAAAATTATGAGTTATTTTTTCAGACCCAATTTCGAACTTCATCTTGTTGATTGAGTGTCTTGCTCGGTCTCAAATGTCCACCCGTCACTGGCGCTTATTTTTGACCAAAATTGAGGTTTTTTTTTCCAAAAGGACAAAGATATTCGAATATACAGATTTGCGAAATAAAAGTAACATACTTTTAGTTATCAAACGTATAGTTCAAACAACACTAGATTTCTATTCATCGGAATATTGAGCCCTTCCCATAATTTAACTGCGACAGAAAAACTATTTAAGTAGACGGTCCTACAATTTATGAAATAATGAAAAGGCATAATTTCTGAAGTAAAGTGTACATTTTATTTAATTCCATTACCTTAAATAAAAAATATTACATTAAATTTATATAATATATAGATTTTGAATATTTCGATTAAAATTTGAATATTTAATTAAAAATTAAAATAATCTACTTAATTTTTAAAACATTTTTAAAATGTTTTAACTAAATAAAATTTTTTATGTGACAATAAATGTAAAATAAATGAATAAATTCTTTTCCATGTATTTTTGACCAATTAATCACTTATGTTACTTTTACGAATATATATGGCGTAGGTCAAAAAATATTACTCCTTTTTATTTTGCACTACTTTATTCTTGAATCGCATAGTTTCTTATGTAGGGCGATTCAAGAATAAAGTATTACAAAAGAAAAAGGAGTAATATTTATTTTTTAACCTACGCCATATATATATATATATATATATATATATATATATATATACAACAAAAAAATAAATAAATTAAACCCTAAAGAGGGACAGCGGGTTTCTATAACGACCACATTACTTTGACCAGTGATGGGCAAAAACTATTCAGAAGTAGCTGACCCGGCGAACTTCGTACCGCCTAACAGTCGATTCTGTAACTTTTTTTTTCTATTAATACTTATTCTGCTATTTGGGACACCGGGCCAGCTAGTAAGATAAAAAAAAAGAACAAAGAAAATTAATAAGTCAACAATTACATTTTGTCAAAAAATAAAACACTTAAAATTCTTTTAATAGTCACTGAATATCATAATATCAGTTTTCTTATTATGATACCTACTTATGATTTTTCATTTTATTTTTACTTATTCTAAATTAAGTTTCATTTTTATTGTAGTACTTAATGGTACACGATATTTTTTGTTTCATTACCTGACGCGTAAATAAACAGAGCAGATAGTTTTCCAACACGGGAACAGGCAACATACGATTGACCATGCGAGAAACATGGGTTTTAGATTAATACCACAAACAATTAATGACTGCCCTGGGATTTGTTTATAGTCAAACTGAGTTCATAGATCCAATAGCAACACAGCTGCAGGCACTGTAATGAATTCCCAGCAGCTCGATTCAAACTTGCACCATTATTAGTCGAATGTCGCGCTTCGCGGGTCTGTCTTAACCAAATTCTTTCACGTTCATTGCGATCTTCACGTTCCTGGGAAGTACGATTAGATTGATAATTAATTTGATGCGTTGCATTTCGGGTTCTACTGCCTAAATTTGCCCGCCGCCTTATAGGAGGCATATTTAGTAAGTCACAAACACACAACACTTTAGTAATTTTATAGAAATTTGTGGCTTCTAGATTTAGTAATATTATAGACGCACAGCAAAGAGATGTTTACATTTCAAGAGACATTTTACCACAGACAATTTACATTTTACCATAGTCAATTTGTTTTTGAGTAATGCTACTATCGTATAAATATTGACAAATATTGACATTAATATTTATACGATACTAATGTCACTCAATTGTTTTGCCTTCCCAGAACCCCTCCACTAACACTTTATGGTATTGTATTAAAGTTCAAATCGACCTTTAAGAATTATTACGAATCTTTTGTATGTGAATATAGAAAAGTGGAATCTTTTTTACTTCGTTAATGCAAATATAAATTAATTTAAATAGCATTATTAACATGTGATTCTAATGTCACCTAGTGATTACATGTTCTTATTTATTTAATTTTTTTTGCTTATACACTAATAACTAAATACGTTGACTGTTAAAAATATTATAATTGAGAACACATGTTTTTATTTAAAAATGAATTGCGTTAAGGAAGTGAAAAAGACCCGAAAAGTGTTGTTTTTAGAATTTTTCATGCAATTTTTTTAATTTTTCTCTCCGTAAGAACCATCCTCGTAGTTCAAGGAATATTATAAAAATAAAAATATAAAAATTATCTTATTATTCTTTTTTTATTATTATATATTATAATAAAAAAAGAATTAGCGAAATCGGTTCAGTTGTTCTCGAGATTTGCGCTTACCAACACATTTAGCGATTCATTTTTATATAATAGATAATGAATAAAACTGTTATTTCATTCTTAATAACGAATAATTTTTCATTCATTATTCAGTCAATTCAATAAATACCGTAACCTTTTAGCACTTTCCTCCGAAGGAAAGTAGCTACTGAGGTTGCACTCATGACGGAATTTTTGAAAAATTTCTTCAAATCTTTATCGATCCCACCTAGTAGACACCAAAAATCACCCCCGTTAAAATTTATATATATATATATGTGTGTGTGTGTGTGTGTGTGTCTGTTAACACGATAGTGGCCAGAGTTTTTGTTTTTTCGTCACGAAACTTGGTATATAGCATTCAATCAGCAAACGATTGAACGAGTTCGTTAACCACCAAAGTCGGTCCACCGGAAGGGGGGGTTTACCCCGAACCCAAAACACTAATTTGACCATGTCAGCCGTAATATTTGTTATATTTCAACGAAACTTGGTATTCGTAGTGGTAATATAGAGAGAAAATTGAGATATAAAAGTGAACTACATCGGTTCATTAGGAGGGGGGTTTACACCGGACCCACAATACCAATTCGCCGTGATTTTTGGTACATTTCGTCGAAACTCGGTATTCGTAGTGCTAACCCACAGGTAAATATTTGTTGTAAAAATAAACTAAATCGGTTCATTAGGAGGGGGGTTTACTCCGGACCCACAATACCAATTCGCCACTACCAGCCGTGATTTTTGGTATATTTCGACGAAACTCGGTATTCGTAGTGGTAATCTACAGGTAAATATGTGTTGTAAAAATAAACTAAATCGGTCCATTAGAAGGGGGGGGGGGTTACTCCAGACCCAAATTCCTAATATACTCATACCGGTCGTAATTTCTGCTGTATTGTAACGAAACGCGGTATACGTCGTGGGTAACTCATGAGAAAGAAGTGTTGTAAAAATGAGCTGAATCGGTCAATCGGAAAGCGGGGTTTTACTTTGTAATATATTTCAATAGAAAAGCCCGCCAGCCGTAGGTTCACAAAGCCGCCGCAAGGAGCTCTTTCTACCACTAGAGGGACTGTATCCTCTTCCTGCGTTAGATCAAAATACGATAATATGTGTTTTTTTGTATTTATTACGTAGTGTAGTACGTACCATGTGTAAACATAACTCTGGAAGCAAATTAATAATTGATCAGTTACTCATTACAAATTTAAAAGAGAACTATTCATGTTTTTATTTTATTTTTGTAGGAAATTTTAAGCAAATTGTTCTGGAAAGCAGTCTACACTACCCAAATTCTGAGGAAAGTGCTTAGTTATGCAGCTCCTGCGTGACGGACTTTTTTTTATTCATTATTGAATAACGATGATTTATTGAATAATAATTTGTATTGAATAAAAATTATGTATTGAATGCAAATTTGTATTGAAAGTTATTTATTGGAATGAAACAATTTTTATAATTGAATTTATTTATTTGACTGCAATTTTTCGTTATATACAAGTGATTTATTTTAACCATCTTTTCCACTAAAAATGACAAAGTTCATTAACAATTTTTTTACTGTTAATGAAAATTATTTATTTAAGTAATATTGTTTACTGAGCTTAAAGAATCTGAGTTTGTTGTTCTATGAACCACATTATTTTAAATGTATAAAAATAATGAATGAAGAATGAAAAATAATTAATTATTCATTAAATAAAAAAAATCAGTCAATGAATAAATTCTTATCCAATAAAAATGTATTGAATAATGAGCTAGCACTGTTATTCATAGAATAAAACATAAAGGGGTCTCCCCGTGGTCTAGTGCCTAGCGCCTTAGATACATAAGCGGGAGATGATGGGTTCGATTCCCACTGGCGGCAGGAATTTTCTCATCTCACGGCTCGCTGGGAAAATTCCTCGCTGCACCCTGGATGTAGGCGCTAATGGCCTAGGTGTCGACACGCTTTAAAAAAAATTTTGAATAAAAAACTTATTAAATTATGCCATAATCTAATTTTGACCAAATAAATCGCTAATTTCCAAATTTTCTAAGTTTCCAAAAAACGTTTTCGATGAAATTGTCTGTTTGTTGAGTGCCGTGTCCAGGAAGATCCCAACTATCCCCTGCATGGAAGAGGTGTAGAGATTGACACAAGGTGAGCTACAGTTCTTGGCTATATTTACACATGCAGCCTCTCCCCTCTCTCTTCTTTACGCTTAGTTTCAGCAACAACGAGGCACAGTTTATTTTTTTTTTTTTTTATCCATTGAGTCTTCTCTCTTCTTTAACGACCCTAAAAGTCAAAATTTCTTCCGCTGACTTTTTTCAAGCATGTGTATCTTCAAAGCGGACTTGGGCGACAAAATATAAAATATATTTCTTTAAAAAACTACCTTTCTATTGAAATTACTAGCTGAATGCCCGTGCTTCGTCACGGCAGATAAGTAGTTTTTTTATTGCGTTAAATAATGTATCTTCAAAATTTACGCTACTATATAATTTTTTACAGTTTATTATAGCATGGTTCCCTTCATACTATATGTTATACATCAATTGATAAGTAATCAAAGTATTATTTTTCTAGACACTGGGGCGCTCCGGACCAGTGTCAAGAAAGAGATTACCTAGAGATAACCCGTTATCTATAGGTTACCAGTAATAGCAGTGTAACCAATTCAGGTTAAATTTTGAAACACCCATTGAATTTGCGAGCATTACCAAGAAGTGTTCTGACTGGGTATGCTGATGGGTGAGGAGTAGGGTAGGGTGGCCCTTATTTTTCAACTTTCTAAAAGTTTACCTCCCACCCCCCTATCTTGTTCCAATCAACAAAATAACGATTTGTGCAAAATTTTAGCTAAATCGAACAACTCCGAGGTGACCCGCAATGACCTTGAAATATTGATATTTTCGTCCGAA
Source organism: Gonocerus acuteangulatus (assembly GCA_946811695.1). NCBI lineage: Eukaryota > Metazoa > Arthropoda > Insecta > Hemiptera > Coreidae > Gonocerus > Gonocerus acuteangulatus. Next base: position 32,772,277 of record OX328132.1, on the reverse strand, counting down.
AGTAATTTTTTCAGATACTTTTTTTTTTTAAGTTATTTTATTTTTTAATCACTTTTGAGCAGGTAAGCGCTAGTAATGGAAATTAAATTAGCCGTCTTCTTGTTAATGTTGGATAAAATGATAAACAAACAAGTCTGTTCCTGCTTCCTGAAAACGCACTCGTTTGCATGGGAAGAAAGGAGTATCGTTTCAAGTACCAGGGGCTGCAAGTCATACTAGGTGGATGGCAAAGGCGATTTATGCATTCAAAATATACCTTTTTCATAATCAATTTCAGTTATCGCATAGCGAGAAAAAATCTTTAAGAAGAACATTTATTTTTCGTGTGCGAGTGTACGTTCGAGCCTGGTTTCTATCACCAGACCCAATTGAAGCACCATATCAAGACTTTCTATTCATGCATCAACTGATACATTATCAGGATATCGATCCAGAAATTAGTAAGGCTACTGCAAAAAATGCTTCCAATCATCTCTGGTACTTAGTTCCCTATACCGATGCTCCATACTTATTGGATGACAACGTTCCAACAGCGGTTAAGGCAAATATAACTCAAGTTGGGTCTAGAAGCAGACAATGCTGAAGACGAGGAAGAAAAAACAATCAACTGAATAGGTACGTTCTCCATCAAAATGATTTTTCTTCCTTCAGAAAAATCGATTTTTTCATATTTTTTTGCAGATTGTTGCCGGGGACCGGGAAAAATACCCGACTGCTACTAAATCCTCCCTTAGAAAAACATAATATTCAATATTTGTATTTTTCTATTGTTCACATTATGCCTTGTTTCTATAGAAATTTTTGTATTAAATAAAAATGTGGTTGTCTTATACAAGTTGTGTGCATTATTAAAAACCTAATATTTTTTAATTTTTTCATGTTATCCCTGCAATTTTTAGAATTAAATTTTGAGATATATGATTAAGAATGATTTTAAACAATTTCTTGGGTAGCTTGAATGTATCTACATAAATTGCAATAAGAAACGGATTGAGTTAGAGAGCAGTATATTTCTTTTTTAACGGAATTAATCGTTGTGTATACTTTTCAATTTCAAAGCATCTGAGGGTCGCCTAGCAGTTGTCCGATTGCGCTAAAATTTTGCATTGCTAGTTTTTTTGTTAATTGGAATAGAAATGGGGGGTGGGAGCAGCAAAAGTCTGACTTTAAAAAAATCCCTATAGCTAAGGGCCACCCTAGTGTGCATTAGTAAAATTCTCATATTTTTTAAATTTTTCATGTTACTCCAAAAAATTTTAGAATCGACTTTTGAGATACCTATTTGATTCATAATGATTTTAAACTATTTCTGGTCTCACATTGATGTAACTACGTACATTTTTTTTTAGAAAATTATTGAGATAGAACAGATTCCCTTTTAAACGGAATTAATCGCTGCGTATACTATGTTTCAATTTCAAACCGTTTGCGGGTCGCCTAGCAGTTGTCCGATTGCCCTGAAATTTTGTACAGCTAGTTTTTTTGTTGATTCGAACATAATTGGGGGGTGGGAGCAGCAACATTTTGACTTTCGAAAAAATTCCCTATAGCTAAGGGCCACCCTAGAGAGGAGGCTATGCAAGGGTTCGGGATATTATTACCTCGGATGGACCGTCACTACGTATAGCGTAAACTCTATGGGGGACAAGTTGAAATGAACCGCAATTAGAATGGTGATTTTGTCCCTCATAGCGTAAACTCTATGAGGGACAGTTTATTTCTTGTAATTCAAGGACTTCCATCATAGTTTAAATTAACCGCAATTAAAAATAATACTATGAAATAGATACAGTACGGTAACAGCTGTTCTGTTATCGTCCTAGCAACGCATTCTGCTCTCTTTAAAACTAAAAATTCAAACCCTACTTCAACTCTAGAAGTACATAAAAATTTGAATACTAAAAAAACCTTTCTTAGCGACTGTTTACAACCCAAAGGGAGTGTCCATGCAAAATTTCATATTTTTCTGTCGAGTGGTTTGGGCTAGGCGATGATAGTCAGTGAGTGAGTGGTATTTGACAAATATATAGTAGATTCTCAAAGAAATGTTATATCAGCCTATTCGGTTAAAAATTAATATAAAATAGTACAAATCAAGATGAGAAATAACCCTTCAGAATTCTCGTATATTACATGAATTCAACGTTTCGGACTACTAGTCCATCTTCAGGGATGCTAAAATAGTATATTACATGAATTCAACGTTTCGGACTACTAGTCTATCTTCAGGGATGCTAAAATAGTATATCACATGAATTCAACGTTTCGGACTACTAGTCCATCTTCAGGGATGCTAAAATAGTATATTAATTATTAGATTCTGCAGCAATATATTTTAAACAATATTACAATTAACCATATATCATATTCAAATAATTAATACATTATAATTTAAAATAATTACCTAATTTCCAACTCACCTTGACCTGTCAATAAATACTCTCAAAAGCCATAATTAAAATAAAGTGATTCCTATAAGGAATCAACTCCATAACTAAATAGATATAAACAAAATTAATAAATTCTCATTAGCTCGCAGTCGTATTACAAAAACCTTAATAATATACTTATGCCTATTACATTTTTGTATTTTTTTTTAAATATCTTATTGTCCCGTGAGTTTTTTTTTTTTCTTACGGCGCATTGACATCCAGGCTATTAGCGCCGACATCCAGGGTGCTGCGAGGAATTTTCCCAACGAGCCAATGTAATTTTATTAAATTACAATATATTAATTGTTTAAATAGGAATATAATACTTGGTTAATGGTAATCTTTATAATATTGTTTATAAGTTATTACTGCAGCATCTAATAATTTATATATTATTTTAGCATTCCTGAAGATGGCCTAGTAGTCCGAAACGTTGAATTCATGTAATAAAGTTATATGAGAATTCTGAAGGGTTATTTCTCATCTTGATTTGTATTATTAGGTAATACTGGTCAACGTTTCATTATAGTAATATAAAGTAATAAATCAAATAATTATTTACATAATATTAATTAAAGTTTAAATAAATAAATGCCGTTTAAAGTTTTAACTAGGTAGATTAAAAAGTGCAACGATTTAACTGAGCGAGTAGAAAAACACTTTTTACGGAAAGCGCCGATCCATAAATCTGGCAAAAAAAAAACGCTCTTGAGTGCTCTTGAGAGTATGGCATCTTGTCAAACCGGAAAAATCAACTCAATCTGTTTATTTTATTTTGTAGATATCTCTAAACCGTAGGTCCGAGAGTACTTGAAACGTTTACATATCAATCTGCAGCGCGTGCTGTTCGGCTAATAGATCTTAAGTGGCCCCTAGCACGTGAAGTAATAAAACCCTTCAATGTTTGTTCTGGAACGAAAAAATTATCCGCTGATTGGGTCGGATCCCACAAGCAACAGATGTTTATCACTCAAAACCGAACCAACGCCGTCTTAATCTGTTTTCTTAAGATCCTTACACCACAACTTTCGGACCCTTGCTTTCTTATGGGTTTTCTGTAAAATCCGTGAATTCGGACACGCTGGAACAGGAATATCTTAGTGTTTCCGTAAAATCCATTTACCAAAACTTTTGGAGCTCCGACATCTTATCGTAATCCTGTAAAATCCATAAATTCGGATACGCTGTTTTTGGGAAATTCATAAAGCCAAACACGCTTTATTTACGATGTCCTATTATTTCCCTAAAAGCCGATTAAGCTCGACCCTCCGGAACGCAACATCATAGCGTGTTTCTGTAAAGTCCATAAAGCCCAACCCGCTGGATCAGAAACATCTTAGCTTGTTTCCGTGAAGTCCATAAAGCCCACGCCACTGTATCAGGAACATCTTAGCGTGTTTCCGTAAAGTCCATAAAGCCCAACCCGCTGCATCAGCAACATCTTAGCTTGTTTCCATAAAATCAATTAAACTTGACCCGCTGGATCAGCAACATCTTACCTTGTTTCCGTAAAGTCCATAAAGCCCGACCCGCTGGATCAGCAACGTCTTACTTTAATTCCATAAAGTCCATAAAGCCCGACCCGCTGGATCAGCAACGTCTCACTTTAATTCCCTAAAGTCCATAAAGCTCGACCCGCTGGATCAGCAACACCTTAACGTGTTTCCGTAAAGACCATAAAGCCTGACCCGTTGGATCAGCAACATATTACCTTGTTTCTGTAAAGTCCATAAAGCCCGAACCTCTGGATCAGCAACATCTTAACGTATTTCCGTGAAGTCCATAAAGCCCAACCCGCTGGATCAGCAACATGTTCCTTTGTTTCTGTAAAGTCCATAAAGCCCGACCCTCTGGATCAGCAACGTCTTCGCAAACCTCCGTAAAGTACATAAAGCCCTACCCGCTGAACATCTTAGCATGTTTCCGCATAGTCCATAAGGCCGTACCCTCTGAACTAGCTCGTTACATAAACTTCGAGTCGCCTGAAGCTGAAGATCTCTGACTCAAGAGTGAAGTATCGAGAACAGAAAGTAATTTTTTTTATTTATTTATTTTTTTTTAGTTACTACAAACTAAGACAACTCCAGGGGTCTCCCGTGGTCTACTGGCTAGCGCGCTAGATTCATGCGGGAGATGGAGGGTTCGATCCCCACCGGCCCAGAAATTTTCTCATTTCTCAGGGTTCGCTGAGAAAAAGATTTGTTGATGCGCCGTAAAAAAAAAAAAAAAAAAAAAAAAAAAAAAAAAAAAAAAAAAAAAAAAAAAAAAAAAAGAATTCCTTATACTTCGCTTGGGTCATTTTTGCCTATTAAAACCTGAGCAATTGATAATATGAAATTGAATGTACTATTTATAAGAAATGGACGAACTATATAAAGCTAAGAGTTATTGTAATGAGATAATACTTAAGAAATTAGAGTCACACACAAAGACAGTTCATTGCGCGTGGATGCACTGTTTTGAGATAACATTAATTGTGGCTTGACAGGAATAGTTTTTACACGGCTCATATCCTAGGATATTTGTCGTGTGTTATTTAAATAGACTTTCACTGATCCAATGTCCATAAAAAGAAGTAGAATGTCTTTCCTGAACAATTTCTTTTTTACGAGGACGTTATTTTTAGAAGGACATCTGCCAAGCGGGGCGATTCATGAACTTCCAAAGCTCCTTTCCTCCCGTCATATTGGGTATGATAGGATACATCGAAGGTTTTGTTTAATAATAATTAATTCTAATAAAACTTACTAATTAGGATTCTTTAGATCTACAGATCTGTTTACAAAAGAAAAATGATTCAATTAAAATAAGATGGGGAAGTAGGGTTAAAAAATACATAGGTATATTTTTAGGGGCGCGAGCTTGGGTGTGTTTATTAATGCGTGTGTGTGCGTATTCTCTTCCTTTCTAAGTATTATTTATATATTTGAATTTTTATTTCATTCTTGTACTCAAAAATAACACACTTGATTCAGAATATATCGATTTGATCAAATATTTTGACTAAATTCTTCTACGCTTTTAGGCCAATAGAATTTTAACCGCACACTCACACACATACACACACACACATATACAGGGTTACTGGTAAGTAAACCCACATCCTTCGCAAGGGAATAGTTTTGATCAAAACAAACAATTTTAAGCCCATATTGCCTTATCCTAAATTCACCCGTTTTCAAGATATAACATATACATAGCTGAATGTTTTTATTGTTTTTGTATTAGAGACATTCAGAATCAACTTTTAATTAAATAAAAGTATCAAATGTTTACTGGACAACGGCTAAAATTTAACCCCCCCCCCAACAAATAAAATACCCCAATAAATAAAATTTAAATTACTGTTTTTCCTGAAACCTGTAACTTCAAGTCTATCTCTCTTTAAAAAAAATATTAGTAGCTATTCCTGCAAGTTATACTAAAAACATCTGTTTATTAAGCTACTCAAAAAGGTATAACAATCAGGTAAAATGTTCATAATTCTTAGACAAAACTTATAAATACTAAGAAAAGATAGTGACACTAAACAATGCATTATAGGTAGATATATATATATATATATATATATATATATATATATATATATATATATGTATGTATATATATATATATATTTATATATATAAATATATATATATTTATATATATATATATATATATATATATATATATATATATATATATATATATATATAAATGGGATCTATGGGTTCTGAAACTTGAAATGTTGTAGTCGGCACTTCCATGCGGGGATACTCCTTATGGAGGGAGGGAGGAACCGCGATAAAAGAAAACCATTCACTTGAAAATCAAAATAATAAGAGTTTAATGTTTTATCATGTTAATGATCAATATTCGTATCTTAACTCAATACGTTAACGTTTTAATCACTATCTTGTTGAATTCCAACATTGTATTCTCATTGTTTCGAACATAAGAAAGAGATTTTTTTTTTCCACATCATTTTATTGTTTCATCTATACTATTAATAATTTGCTTTATCGTTCCGTCTCGTGAGCGGCGATAAGCCATAAACAGAGCGACCTATTAAATAAACAGCAGTTCCGCTGTTGGCTCTTATCGCTGACACATTGGAAAGCTACATAACAATAGTGTACAAATCTAAAATTCTTCGAAATAATCAGTAATATTTGTAGGTGTTAGAATTAGAATTAGGAACGGGTGCCCGGAGAAAACCCGGAAAGAACTGCACCGAGGCCTAAAGACCTATTGTGCCACCCGACATGCCGGACTGTTACACCAACAGGCCCGTATCAGTCATGAACCTTAAGAGAGTCTTAAGGTTCAATTCAGGTAATTTTCTAGGGTCGTCGATGTTGTAGGTATTAAATAGATACACACTGTGATCGGAAGAAAACAACCATCCAAAATGTTTATACTAGTTTATGTACAGTAAAAAGTTTTCCGGGCCGTAGCCCCATTTTTCATGCTCATGTAAATTGCAAAATGTATTAAAAGATTTATATCAAAAATAATGTTTATATCAAAACATTAACGGCGGTTCTCCCTAGGCAGTTTGCTCCTTTCCCTTTGTAGGAGATGTTAGAAGATGTAGAAGATATCTGGAATCCCTACTCTCTTGTGAAACACAGAAACTTAGGTAGGCCAAAACAAATTCTACTCATCTCACAGATTAAATGCACCCGACGAAGGGTTACCTATAATATCATAAACATTCTTACACATAAATACCCATTTAAAGAGACAAACAACTAATATAAAAGAATAACAAACCACTTTAAAGACAAGTAAGTTAATACGAGACCACTAACATACCAGGCACAGGTCTTTATCCAACAACTTATATATTTATATATAGATATATATATACAAGACAAATATATAGATATATATTTGTCTGCTCGCACTCTTTCGATAAAGTTCGGTCCAGAGCTATCAATTGGTCAGTGATGACCAATCAGTTTTCTGTTCTTAAACACCCAACCCAACCCTAGAAATATAGGTCTGTACCAATTTCATCGCATTGTACTAACGTGGCCTCATTTTACGGTACTCAGTAGGATTACAAAAATCATCATATGATTCGAAAAATAAGACTGGAAAATTGAACATAGACACACCTCGCAGGTACTGTGGCTTAACCCTGTCTTATTCTGGTTAAAAACTGTAAATTCTTTTGATGGTACAACTACATAATATACATCAAGTATCAAATTCCATCGTGGGTCTGTTTGCGAAGACCACATCCAGTAACTTTTAAGTATCTGTCGTGGTTTTAAACAGTGATTTTGGTACTTACGGATTAGTTTACAGGTTCTTTGCAGGTTATCTAAGGTTAGAAACCATATTATATAAATATGGTAATGAAAAGTATTTAAAATCTCTGCAATCACTACTTTTGTTAACTACAATATTTTTATAATATGGTTCCTAACTAACCGTTAGATAACTTGTATTTGTAAGTAATACTTAGCAATATTTATTAATAAAAAGGTTAATATTATAAAAATCAATGGTAATTGTGAAGTTTAGGGGCCTCCTCGCCGATTTTTTTGTCCGGTGGTTCTATAACATATTTATATTTTATATTTATTTCGCATTATTGGCATACGTGCTATGCGTTTCCGCTCGCTAAAATTAATAGAATTCTCTTTTTTGCGAGTTGGATTGACTTGAGTGTTGAAGGTTACTTTACTACCAGCAACAACCAATAGAAATGCGAATGATTTATGCGCATGCGCTGAATCACTGTTTTAATCACAACAGATACAACAAGTAACTGGATGTGCTCTTCGAAAACAGACTTTCCATCGTTTTTCGCGCTCTAAAGTTCATCGCGTCTCTCATCTCTCTCAATAAAAATATTTGGTCCCACTCTGAAAATTCCTCTTCGACATGACGTTGTCCAGGTTTCCCTGGAGAAGCCCTTGTTAAGAGTTCCTCAACGCTCCAAGGGAAGCGTTTCTATGTAATACAAACATCGGAGAGGCAAAAACTCGAACCTTTACACCACCTCGCCAGACGCCCACACTTAAAGATGAGACCCTCGCCTAGCTAGTCCTCATTCAGCCGACGAGTATTATCCTTCGTCTTCACACTTGTATTTTAGATATTCCTTCGCTCTAACTCATTTTATGAACAAGTAAGCAATAACTAAGTCCTAATGGTTCATTCATATTTTCATCAAAGTTTTATTGCGACTACTAATGATAATCCCTGAATAAATATTTTGGGGCGTTAGGCCCGCAGGTCGCAGTGGGGCCCGCAGTGGGGCCAAACGACATATTGGGTTTCAAAAAAGGCTACACCCTCTAAACCTTAACCGATTTCAATGCATTTTGTTTAAATTTTATTTATTTTATTGCATACAAGGTTTTCCCATTGCAAGGAGTTGGCCTTATATAATGTTTTTAGTCCTATGTTAATAATATATTCATAAGCATACCCAAACACAAACTTACACATATGTTCTATTTACATAAGACACAGATAGTGTATGAAATAATAAAATTTAACTAAAAATAAATGAAAATAAATACTACATTCTATACATTAAATTTAAGGAATATTTCTACGCATGTACTAAATATATAATACAATTTCATAACTAAGATATAAGTATTACAATTATTTTTACTTAGAGAAAACAGTGCTAAAAAACGGATTACTTAATATTAAATGTTGGTCTTTATTTGCAATTCTAGGTTTTTTATGTTATTATTATTATTCTTATTATGTCAATCACATTTTTAGTTATAAATGTGTATATATTCAATTTTTGAGGCTTTGTTTAAGACTTCGTGTAATTGGAAATTATCAGTAGGTTGGTTGACAAACTGGAGGAATTGGCTTCTAATGGGGAAGTAAATGGGACAATGTAAAATATAATGGAAAATGTCTTCATATGCATAATTATTACAGAGGGTGCAGATTTCCTGAGGGTTAATAGAATAATGGAGATTTTTTATTGAAAATTTCATATTGTAGTTGCTGGCGTTTCTCAACTTAGCTATGGTTTTTGCAATAACAAAAGCATAACAAAAGCCCCATGGTGAGAAGCATTTTTTAAAATGAAAGCTAATAAAATTTTTGTTTTTGTTTCCCTTGTTTATTGTAATGAAGTTAAATTCACGAAGTTTTACAATCCTTGTATAAGTAGTTTTTTTTTTGTAACGGCGCATGGACTAATCTGGGCCATTAGCGCCGACATCCAGGGCTCGTTGAGAAAATTCCTACCACCTACTCCGATAGATGTGGAGGCACAAAATTTATTAAAGAATAATTTATAAAAATGAAGAATAACAGTGATCATATTTCAGCATCTTATTTAATAAATTACAATTATTATCTATACTAAATATTATTTCAATTAATATCATTGTTGAATTAAGATGCATTTATGTTTTATGAATATTTGCCAATCCGATTTTCTCAAAGTCTAATCAGGATTTAAATATTTAATTGTTTATTTTAATAATAATATTTAATTTCAACGATATCATTGCTTCTATTAAGTTAGATGAAAAATGATATTATTATGTTATGTTTAATTGTGAAAATTTGTGAATTCACGAAATTTAATAAACAACGGACACAAAAAAAAGATAATGCGACTAGACAAAGTTGTTCAATCCATGTATAAATTTTTTCAAGTATTTATAGTATAAATCGCAAGTATAAATTCTAAACTATAATAGTTATACAATACTTTTTTTGTGTATTGCCAAATTTAAAATAATTCAATGAGTTCAATTATTGTCAGAAGTAATTAACATACCTGCAATATTCCACAATAAGGAGTAAGTGCCCTTGCATGGAAAATTATGTGCTTGCTAGAAGGCTGAAACACGATGGTCGAAGCCATTATTCATACCTTTGCGGGTATTTCTAGACGAGTAGTGCTCACCCAATTGAAATATTGCCAGGCAAATTGAATGTTCCCACGAACGCCTATGCAGTAACGGTACCCAATGAAATATCATACCGTTTCCTGCCTGTCTACTCATTCTGGTTTCGGACGAAAATCTCCCGAAGATTATAACTCACAATGATGCTAACAATTTCAGTTGAAACATTGCCTGGAAGTGACTTATTGAAGTACTATACCATTTTCAAGTCGGCTACTTACTGTGGGCAAATGTAGCATTTACCTGCCATTCTTGCCTGGAATCATAACACATAAAACAGGTAATCAATCATCTGGAAATGAAGGGATTCTTTCACATGTGAGGGGAATTATTATGATCCTAAACGTAGATCCGCTAAAAGGGATGAACGGAATCACACACATTTTCCACTCAATCGATCAAGCCTCTTATGAGGATTATCTGAATATTAATGTAGTCCTTGAGGCAGTGCTGATTTTAGGGCATACAGTGTCCTGAAAACGGAATGTTACCTTGTAAATGTGAAAAATGTATATATATATACACAATCATACTCACTGACAAACACACTCACTGACGAACGAATTTTTGAACAATGTAAATAAAAATCTTCTTTTTTTTTTTAGTTTTATTGATTCCATTAAAATGATGGTCAATCTCTGGGAAATATTTTTTTGTTTTTAAATAATGAATAATTCTTGATCGAATAAATTTCATTGAATAATTAAAAATCAGATGAAATGAAAATAAAATTATTTCTTTCTGACTATTTGTAATGTTATTTATTTAAATGTAAATAACATTAAAAAGTATTAAACAAAAGAATAATATTAGCCTTCTATTTAACACCTATTGCGTTATTTTTATTTTTTTTTTTTTTTTGTTCATAGGAATCGTTCTTTGCTCTTCTTCATTCCAAATGTTTAGAAATGCTTACTAATCTTCAACTGTATGATATTCTAATTTTCTTTTGATTTTGAAAAATATTGCTCATAAATGATAAAAATAGATATTAAACTAAATTCGGTAAATCTGAGCGAGAACTGCCCAAACTAAAATTGACTATTATACAGGTTAAAAGCTGGCGTAAACGAAGTATTTGTAAACACGCGCATTCGCAGAAATGTCAAATTGGGAGAGCCAGAATTGACCCAACTCCGATTTTCCTGTAACTTCGTATACTTATTCATTCCAACCTAATTAAGAATAAAAACGTGGAAAAAAAAATGCCGCAAACGACTAAATTTGTTTCACATTTTTCATTGTTATGATACAGCTCGTAATGTTATGATACAGCTCGTAATGTTATGATACAACTCGTTTATAGCCTGTATAATAGTCAACATTAGTGCTTAATAAATACTGTTCTGGCCGTTACCGCCAGCATTTTTTACGTTTTTATTCTTAATTAGGTTAAAATGAATAATTATACGAAGTTTCATGAAGATCGGAGTTAGGGCAGTTCTCGCTTAGAATTACCCTAAATTCTATTGATCAATATTATTTTGTTCAGAAATAATGATGATCTGATGATGTTTTCTGCTATCGAACAAAAGTAAAAAAAAATATGAAATTCATAGAATGATTTTTAAATTTGCCAGATGTTGATCGGAAGGGAATTTTTAAATTATCGATTTCAAAATATATAAGTCCTTAAGGTAATGTCTAATGAATCTAGAATCGACAAATAATAGGAGAATTATCGTGAAATTTTACCTCTGGGTCATACCTAAATAGATACTTTCCTCCGGAATTTGCAAGTACCAGCAAACCTTCGATCGGTCAAAGCTGGAATATCTTTTTCACAAGATGAGCGGTGCGGGTAAAAGAATGGTAAATGGATCGGATTCAGGCTGATTGAATGGAAATGAGGTCAGTTTAGGAGATCACGGATGTATCAGTTTTTATTGAGAGCTTCTGCCGGTGGAAAATCGGAGCCTCTGATTAATATCAGGGGTAATTAAAGGAGGGGGGCTCCAATATCCTGGAGGAGGAGATGGCGCCATTTCCTACCCGCAAGGTGTCCTAGCCCATCCCACAACCCTTCCATCTCCTCTTATTGGTCGTCCATTCCATCCAATTATCATCCATTCCACCTCTTAGACATCCCCGTAGCTTCAACTCCAACCCGTCCGCCACCCCCCTCCCAGCCCTCATCCAACATCCAAACCAATCCCAATGATTTCGTCTTCAACCGAATTTAGACCCTCCTAATCCTATAAAACCGAGTTATCCCTTCGTCTGTTATGGGGACGCTGTCAATAATTGGCGGGGAATTCCATTTCGGCAGAAGCTCCGCGAGCAATAATAGGGAACAGTTATTCCTCAAATGGTTATCCTTATTAATAGTCCTTCAGGTATTGGGACTCAATTACTAAATTGTCGGTAGAATTTAGAGGAACAAATCGAAAATTTGAAGATCCAGTAAAGTAACGGGTCTGTTTGTGAAGAGCACATCCAGTTACTTTGAAGTATCTGTAGTGATTTTGGTACTTACTGATTAGCTTAAAGGTTCTTTGCAGGTTATCTATTCCTTATATGTCATCTAAGGTTAGAAACCATATTATATAAATATAGTAATCAAAACTTAAAATAGTAATGAAAAGTACTTAAAATCACTGCAATCACTACTAAAATTAATTTTTTTTTACTACTATATTTATAATATATGGTTTCTAACTAACCGTTAGATAATCATTATTTGTAATACTTTTAGTCTTGTAAAGCATAAATGAAAATGAGCAGAATATATTTCAGCAAGCAATATTTATTAATAAAAAGGTTAATATTATATAAATCAATGGTAACTGTGAAGTTTAGGGGCCTCCACACCGATTGTCCGGTGGTTCTACAACATATTCATATTTTATATTTTATATTTATTTCGCATTATGGGCATACGTTCTATGCGTTTCCGCTCGCTACGCTCGCTCAAGAAGATATCAAAACTCTAATCAATCCAACTCGCTAAAAATTAATAGAATTCTATTATTTTTTGCGAGTTAGATTGACTTGAGTGTTGCAGGCTACTTTACTACCAGCAACAACCAATAGAAATGCGAATGAGTTATGCACGTGCGCTGAATCACCGTTGTAATCACTACAGATACTTCACAAGTAACTGGATGTGCTCTTCGCAAACAGACCTTCCACCGTTTTTCGCGCTCTAACAACCAATAGAATTGCCCCTGCGGATAGCCAATAGAAAAGCTAATGAGTTATGCGCATGCGCTGAATCACTGCTATAATCACTACAGATACTTCAAAAGTAACTAGATGTGGTCTTCGCAAACAAATATTATAGTAAAATAATATCCATCTCCAGCAATTAATTAATATAAAATTAGGAAGACTTGGATTTGTGTGTTAGAAATGATGTCTGGAATTCAACAGATTTATTCAATGTTGATACCGATTCATACCTCTGGACCTAATTACTCACAACGGGGACTGTTTAAGACGTAAACAAATACTATAATGTAATGTTTTGGTGTATTGTTTACATCATTCCAATACAAAAATTTAAGAATTCTGAACATGAATATAGTCCACCTAGTTAGCACAATCGAAACACTGTGCATCGGCGCAAAATCAAGGTCATTTCAAGGACAAATATGTTTATTTTGCAAAAAACTGAATCTGCAGTCAAAAATTATCAAAAAAAATTATTATATTTCGGCCTCTATCGATTCTCAACGGCTACTACTCACAGCTGATTTTGAACAATTAAAATTTGTTTCTTCGTTACTTATAGAAACAGTTTAAAGAATATTTTTCAAGTTTTTATTAGCATTGATAGGTAATTAGAAATATTGATCATAGTCAATCAAAACCAAGTCCTCCACATGGTGTATTTTTCGTCTAATGAAAACGGGCATGATTTTATTTTTCCCTGCTTTATCTTCGTTATTTATAGGAGCAGGGCGTAGTGCCCTATACTATTATATGGATCGAAAAACCAACATTAGCAACATGTTGTTTAATCAATTTAATAAAAAAAATGGGCAAGGTGTCGTTTACCTTCGGGGTATAGACATAACACCTCTATTAAAATATATTTTAACTTTCTCCAATTCCACCGATATTTGTGAATTTCTGATGAACGCAATGAAGATTAATAATAAATTATTAGTTATTATAATAAAATATGATATATTGTATGCTAATTACCATTAAAACTACAGTAAGATTAGAATTTACATTATAATATATACCATTCTTCATGCTAGACTTTTTTGTTCGGTAAGTCTTAATAATAAAAAAAAATCTTTTAATTTGCTTTTCCGACAATTCACTTAATTTATAAAGCTTCTACTTAACGTATTTTTTCATTACAATATTGATTTCATGTCAATAATTATGTTTTTTTTCTGTTCATAACATTCTAAATAAATCCTATTCAGAGTCGGCATAGCAAAACAAAATTAATAATTTTTTTTCTGGGCCAAAATAAAACAAACTGCTCATTTTTCTTCTATTTTTAAAATAAAATAGAAAAATTGTCAGTGGTTGATGAGACAGCTGATATATTCAGGATTGAGTCAATCCCCAGTCAAAGGTCTGGATGAATTGTCCTCTTTAATGATCCCAAACTCCACAATTAATGATTTTACTTGACACTACAAACAAATGGCACTTCCCTTTCAAATATTGGCACGGCATGACGTATAAATCATTCTCCAAACCTAAATAATAAACTTAAGTAACTTCAAGTAGCTATGCCTTTTCAGAAGATATTTTTTATTATTTTTTTTTTTATTGCGAATATATTTCTAAGCTTTCAAAAGGTAATTTATCCTTTTCAATTTTCATTCAATTCATTTTTGCTTGACCATTTTAGTTCTATAATTTGATGGCAGTGCGGCCTAATGAGGTTGGTGTTAGGTATAAAGTGTATGCTTAGACGAAGAAAGATTCCATCATACATGAACACAATTTAAAATATACCAGGTGAATCATGCCAGCGGTTGAGGAGAATGAGGGTGCAAATAGTAGAAGAGGCACTAAGTGTTCACGGAAGTGTAACTACTTCTTCCAATAAAATGCATTTGAAGCTTCTAAGTAGCAAGATCATCTTCCTACAACAAACAATTTTGGAAATCCCAAGTAGAAAATTCCCCTTTCTCCAAAATGTTAAGGCCTCTAAGAAGTGCAAAGGAATACCACAGTAGGAAACCTTTAAGTCCCCTTCCTCTAACAAGATTTATATGGAATGCTTGAGTGCAAAGCGTTAAGTTCCTCTTCCTCCAATAGCGTGCTATGGAACTCCTAAGTAGGGAACGGTAAAGACCGCTTCCTCCAACAAGGTGCGTATGGAAAGCTTGATTTTAAAGCGTTAAGGTCCTCTTCCTCCAATAGCGTGCTATGGAACTCCTAAGTAGGGAACGGTAAAGACCCCTTCCTCCAACAGCGTGCTATGGAAAGGTTGAGTGCGAGGTGTTAAGGTCCTCTTCCTCCAATAGCGTGCTATGGAACTTGTATGTAGGGAACGGTAAAGTCCGCTTCCTCCAACAAGGTGCGTATGGAAATCTTGAGTGCAAAGCGTTAATGTCCTGTTCCTCTAAGTGCTATGGAACTCCTAAGTAGGAAATATTAAAGTCAACAAGGTACTTATGGAGCACCTGACTGCGAAGCATTATAGACCTGTTCCTCAAAGTGCTATGGAACTCCTAAGTAGGAAATATTAAAGTCAACAAGGTACTTATGGAGCACCTGACTGCGAAGCATTATAGACCTGTTCCTATAAGTGCTATGGAACTCCTAAGTAGGAAATATTTTTTCCGTTGAGGTACAGGCAACCTGTTGGAAGTGCTAAGGAAATTTGAATATACTAGTAACACCTTTACTAATATATATATATATATATATATAGATATATATATATATATATGTATGTATGTATTCAGGTCTAAGTAGCCAAACTCTAGGGGAAACATCATTTCCAACAATTAATTCCATTTGAAGTATGGTCCGATTCCGAAGGGAAAACGAGCTATGTACAATTTTATGTTTTTTTACGGTTTAAGATTATTAAATTCTATTTATGCAATCGTAACACAGATAAAATTTCCTTTAAAAAAACAGTGACTCAATTCACTATACCCATTGATAGAAGATATTTTCCTTTGATAGAAGGACGTGCATTAACGCACTTCTGTTATTCTCTATATCTCAGAGGTCACTTGCGAATTTTTTCCTTAGCCCCCTAATGGACTACGGATTCACTACTTACAGGAAAACTTCTGCATTTAGTAAGCATTAATTATATGCAAATGAAGTGGAAATTTATTGAGGGATAAGTTAAAGGAAGGCGCTAAACATTGACCCCCTTTTGTCAAAAAATGTGGAATGGAGTTTTGTTACATGCAACTACCTTGTGTGGAGATATTATGGATTATTCATTTTTTCATTGGTCAAACTTATTGGAGTGTGGAACCAATAAAACGCTCTTACCCTTCGTAAAATTTGTTCAAATCTTCACCAAGCTACATTGTCTAAATTATTCATGTCTTGTCATTTAATGGGTGATTGACAAATAATGTTGATTACAGATTTCATGAAATCGGCATACCCCTGTCTGAATTCAAACCAGTGACTACGAGGATCCTCAATCTACTAGCACACTAACCAATCTGTATATATATATATATATATATATATATATATATATATATATATATATATATATATATATAATGTGTAACAAATCTGAAGGCATTACTTTGAACAATAAAGTGTAAATTGTTAAATTATTTGATTAGATTTAGCTAAAGATCTCCAAGCGCGCTGAGGCATGAAGTATTTTTTGTTGCCCTGTGCCTGAGCGGGGTGAATGGAGTGGGATTTGATTCAGAAGCAAAACTAGCTCAAGCTCAATGAATCATCTGACGGAGAGGGCCCGTTCCACAATTAATCCTAACACGTGTCACTAAAAATATATCACTGCCCATCTCCTAAATCTAACAATAGATACCTGAATATTTTGGGTATTCCACCTCGTCACTACATTTTAAATTTGGGTATTTCTTGTGGAGGTTCATTTTAAAAATATTTTTCACCAAGTTGCATTCGTTTGTGATATTTTTAAGGGGCGTATTTGTACGTAGGCCAAAAAAAGAAGCCATTATCTGTAATACACAATGCATGACAGGTATCATATTTTATGGTGGAGCCGTCGCCAAAGCCTCGGGTTTGTATATTACTTGTAAAAGTTCCCGAACAAAGGTATGTATATTTGAAGCATACAGCACACTATGCAAAAATTGTCCGATATTTTTTCAATGCATTAATTGTAAGCGTTCGGTGACATTAGTCTAATAAAAAAGCAATGCTTAAATGATCGGGCAAAGATAGTGCCTATCACGAAATATTTTTAAAAAAGGAGGAATAAAAATTAGAATAAAACTCGTGAAACTTAAAGGACAAGAGACAAACGAAGCACATACCTTCCAATACTACAAGCAGAGTAGGAACTATAGTCCGGCCAGTAACAAAAGAACCAGGAGGGGCGTGGCAGCGCGTGCGCACTACCTGGTTCTTTTCTTTGCGGTACACCTATAGTTCCATTCTTCCATCTCCTCCAAGTTCAACACTTCAAACACCACTTCTCGCCTTTGTCAAAAATAATAAAAAAAACGAACGTACGTTTCCTATGTGGATATTCGTCCGTTCATGTATTTACAGACATGAAAAGTTTTGGGTTCTTCGTATATTTTCTTAAATATCTCGAAAACGGTTGGGAAATCGTCGAAAGTAATGATTCAAAAGATTACAAAATTTCGTACAAAAACGGTAATTTTCGATTGGGCGAATTCATACGGAGAATTTGGTGCTTAAAATTCGAATATGTCGGTTCCGTTCTTTTCAGCGATTTTTTTTTTCTCTGTTTACTTCAGTTTATAATTGGTGTTTTTGTTTAATTGCATTAAAAGTAAAATAGTTATAGTTTCCTAGAGCAAACTTTGTGAAGTCGGAAAGGCTAATTTCCGCTTAGGATACTTTCAGTTGCCTTTTGTGGCGCCTGGAATCTTGATTCTCGGATTTCATTTTATTCACTAAAGATCAAAACAAAATAATAACAGTTTCAATCCCTGTACAAATGTTACCAGGGATAACACCGGAATCGCGCTAAGATGGAACTCGCAGTTCCTGTGAGTCGGACCTTTTTTTGTTTGCAATATTGAATGTACATTGCACCTGCCATCGTGAATGAAAAATTTCTTAGGAGGAGCCAACAAAAGAAATAAATAAAATGAAATAAAACACTAGTTTATTGAATGTAATTTTTTTTTTTTATTTAATATGTTTATTTAACATCTGTACATTATTTAAGTACATTGGTTAAGTATGATCAGTATATACAGGATCTTATTTATGATCTCACATAATGAAATTAAAAAAAAAAAAAAAAGTAATGATAATGATATATACAAAAATTAATTACAAATAAAATTAAAATAAATAAATAAAAAGAAAAGAAATATGAAAAAAAAGTATATGATTAATAAAGAAAAAAGCAAAACAACAACATAAAAATAAATTACTAATGATAAAAAAATAAATAAATAAATAAAAATTAATAAATAAAGGACGAATGTAAAATTAATAAATTCCTTTACAGAATAGAATACACATAAGCTGGTCAGCTCTAAACCTCTAAAGGTGAAAGGTAGCAACTAATGGTGGTTAGGGAATTTCAGAATTTTATTAGTCAACACAAAAAATAAATAAAATGAAATAAAAAACTATTTTAGTGAATGTAAAATTAATAAATTCCTTTACAGAATAGAATACACATTAGCTGGTCAGCTCTAAACCTCTAAAGGTGAAAGGTAGCAACTAATGGAGGTTAGGGTATTTCAGAATTTTATTAGTCAACACAAAAATTTAAACTCACATTTTAGCACTGATCACACCAGCAGCCACATGAAATAACCGCGTGCAATTTCGCATAATCACAACATTGATTTTTTTCAACAAAAAAGAAAAACACTTTATTTTTTTTTAAAAAAGCTGCAACACTAATTTTTGTTCAAACTATACAGTCTCTTGTGATTTATCGTATGATAATTAACATATGTGTTAATTGAAAGATATGTGCTCCTACAAGCATGTCGAGTAGTTTTTATGATAAAATATTAAATAAAAATGCATTAACTTTTTCATTACTATTAAATGTTATGTAGTTTGTTTAATGGGACGATTTATTTAAGCTTTCATTTCTGAGTATGAATATTTTAATGAAAATAGTCAGTTGCTTCATAATGCTTCCATGATGTTATGAAATAACTTGCAATCTTCTAAAGCGAAAGACGTTTCTTAAGTATGACCATATTAAAATGTCTCTCAATCTTATTATTAAAGAGCTTTTTGCTTTCTGGTTCGTTAAACTGTATTGTTATTGTAATTAATTCCTATAGAAGTAGAAATTATATGTAATGCTAATATATGCTAAAAATATATGTAAGCATATATTTGCCGTTGAACCTATAGCAAGTGTATCAGAATCCTCCCAGAGCTCAGTTCAATTCACTCCTCAAGTAAGTAACACTTCCAACAATACTTTTGATCAGTCAGGGCAACAAAAATTATAGAATACTAGTTAATTATAAAACTTGTTTCATCATATGGAAAAATTAAACAACGTTCAATGGTGGTGTATATATATATTTATATATGATTGATTTGTGAGACGGCTTCTCTCTCCATACTGCAATATTTCGTCGGGTTCATCTCCGACTTCTTCAGGTGCAGCCTGAAGAAGTCGGAGATGAACCCGACGAAATATTGCAGTATGGAGAGGAAGAACACCGCTGGAGAGAGAAGCCGTCTCACAAATCAAGCGAAGTAACTTAAAACAAAACATATATATATATATATATATATATATGTTGTCGCGCATCGACTCTTAGATTTAGTTCCTTTAAGAAACTGGAACAACTAACATAAGCGCGACGGAGGTTTAAAGCTGTAAAACTAACCTCTACCGCCAGTCTGATCCCGGTGGAATTGCGTGTTTCGATCTTAGAAAGAGTATTTATTATCCATCCAGAGAGAACTAAAAGGTTACTAGAGTTTGAAAGACAAACGTGCAGACGTCCCTTGGCTTTATAATCCTCTCTAGCACCCGGCATCATTTCCTTTAACTCTTGAGCGCAGCTTTCATGTTCCTTTTACCTTATAGAGAAGAATCTTGTCAGCAAAGAAGAAAAAAAAAACCTAGAGAGTAGTAACCATTAATGGCTAGTTTTTAAGAGAATTTATGACGGTTTCTCACTGTTTATTATGTCGTCAGCCTTTTAAGGCTTTGGATTTATTATTGGGAAAACCTTCCTCGCTATAAATACAGTTTTTGCATTATTTTAGTTATGACATTATTACTAACGAAGTTGCAGAGATAAAATAATTGAAATGTAATGGAAAAATTATGATCATTAAGCATTCCCTTTTAATAACTTGAATGAAAACCGCTAAAAATATGAAACTCTGTCTTCCTTCAACAGTATATCCGTAACTCAAGAGAATTTCTGAGCAAGGTAATGTTAATAGCAAACAACACATCTAAAAATTGAGTTTTTTATTGTTGCTATATTACATTGTTATGTGTTTAAGAATAGCAGGGATCAAAACTGTTATTTTGTTATCGAAAAAGTTAAAATTTAACTGTTCAAAAAAACTTTTATTTTATAAGTTAAAAAAAAAAACTAAATCAGTTAACAAAACAACGCTAACCAGTTAACTTTTATTTAAAAGTTTTAAGAGTAAAAGTTAATTAGGAACTTCTAAAATGAGGTACATGAAAATAAAAGTTAAAGTAATACTTTTATTTTTATATTTAAGTATTTTAATGAAGAATTTTAGGGTTTCGTTGAATTACAATACCTGAAATACTGGGGAGAAAGAAAATACATACTTCCATACCTACTCAAGTAAGTGTAGAAAGAGTATTTATTATCCTTAAGTCTTTTCAATCCTAAAGTATATATTAAACTATTATAGATATAATCTAAATTCCACAAAACAGGATAAATTACTATTATAGAAATTGAATTAATTCTTCGAAATAAGTGAAATGTTCTTTGTTTATTGTTTATTTGCTGAAATATATTTGTTAATACATAACGAAAAATAAACATTAGTAACTTTAATTTATTCCTTATACTTTTTCCTATTAAGTATTTTAATAACAATTAATATACAACTTTTATTTTTTAAGTTGAAAAATAACAGTTAAAAAACTTTTTTTTTTAATTTTTAACCCCAAAAGTTGTTTTATAACATTTACTTTTTCAAAATGAAAATAAAAGTAAAAGTTTAAAACATAAAATAAAAGTTAACAATAATTTTCGACCCTTGAAGAATAGTATTTAATGAACACTCTTAACTATTAAAAAAATAAAAATTTATTAGAAACATTTTATTGCAATTCAGATTCCTATGATTAAATGACTTGATTTCTTGATTGATATGTAAGATGTCCAGTTCCTGGAGGGGGTAATATTGGTACTCACCGAGTGTTTAGTAAAGCTTCAGGTTAGTACGAACCTTGGTATGTTCCGTACTTAGCACACGGTACTCAGCGTTTGTACACTGTTTTTGCGACGATAAAATTTTTCTATTGCTGAGGTTAAACTTTAATGATAAACTTTATATTATCACTGGATAACCGCTACAACATATATTTGCATCAGCATGTCGAGTATTTTTTTTTTTAATAAAAGAGTAAATTAAAAATGTGTCCACGCCCAATTCTATTGGTTCGAAATTCGGGGTATTTGGAGCCACATTTTATTTCTACTAATGTGATATGTAGTTTGATTAATGGGTTCTCATTGAATAAACTAATAAACAATCTACATAATTTAAATTTCTGATAGGATTAAGTAGTTTTGCTTTAAAAAATTGAAACTTGAAATATTATTATACTCTGTCAAATTGTTGTTATCTTTTTATTTAGTTATTTTTTATATACAGTAGAAATTGGATAATTCGAACCCCTAGGGACCGATAAAGAAGTTCGAATTATCCGAAATTCGAATTATCCGAAATTCGAATTAAAAAAGTTTTTGAAAATAAAGGGCTAAAAAATCGAACTTCATATTTTCGCATTTTTTAATTTAAAACAAAAATACGTTTTATTTAAAGAAAAACAAACATTTCATGAATTGACGATGACGTACATAAGTAATAAATAATTTATCAAAAAAGTAAAAATAAAAGTATATTGTTTTGAAAAAAAGTCCTTTTCATGGACAAGAATTTTTTTCTTTATTTATCAGGTAAGTTGGTAAAGTGTTTGGAGGAATTCCAAAGTCCTTGGCAATTTCAGATTTTTTCTTTTTTCCTTTTTCAACTTCTTTAATAGCAACTATTTTTTTAGTTAAAGTTATTATTAAACGTTAAAGTTTTATAACTTCTAGGCTTCGACATCTTAAATCAACAACTCACTGAACTGCACTGTACACGAGAAATTCAAGGCACAAACAATACAACAGATCTAGGCGCTGACTGACTTATAACTGAATAAGAAATGAAGATGGGAGGGATGGTGGGAGGGAGAATTCTAGGATAAAACGACAGGATGTAACTATAACAACCCCTGGAAGGGAGGGTGACCCACCACTTTGCAGAACTCCTGGAGTCCAAGAACTAGACTATGAGACCGACGCGTTTCTTGTCCGGTAACCCCTACATCCGTATCCTACTATCCTTCTTACCCGAGGGGAGAATATTTTCACAAGATTTAAGATCGACCGCCTCTGTGTCCACTTCCCATTGGAAACACAGACTCGTAAGAAAATCGAATTATCGAATTATGATTTAACCATGTTCCACTGTGTGTGTGTATATATTATTATTATAGTGGCCACAGATTTTGTCCAAATCAGACAATTTGGATAGTATCCTTGACCATCATATGGTCCTGAGGGATCCCTTATGGATTCCCGAAATGCATTTCGTACCAGATAGGTGTCACGCATTGCGTATTTTAAAGCGCTGAATCAAAATTGGACGTATGCTAATCATGAACACTCATCAATTATTTTTAACAAGGAATAAAAAAAAAAAAAAAACGCATTAACAGATGTGAGAAAACTCAGAATCTTTGTTTTTATAATCTGAAACAAGTACCAAGTAAATCGTGATCCTTAGAAAAGTTGTTTTAAGAAATCGACTAAAAAAAATTCTAGTGTAATATTGTAGTTTTCTCAATATCACCACCCTACTTAATGAGGATTTCTGCATCCACAAACATTTTAGTGATGAACTTTAAATCCATACTTAATAGAGGGATTCGTACTGAAATCAACAAATAATGTAAGATAAGTACTAGATCAAGATCAGAATAACTATTTCTAAATTTTTTGAAGCTCATGAATGAAAATTGTTCACAATATATAGCTATTTTCCACGACTCTGGAAAAAGTGTAGCGGCTTTCTAGGAAACCGTCAAATTCGGGTTCAGCTCGTCAAAATATTGTAGATATGCGTAGATCAGATGATCTGTACATTATTATTCCTATTTTTTTTTCTATGTCGGTGTTATTATTTTTGGCATCTTTGGTCATGAAGGAATCAACACCTAACAGAAACCAAGTAGCTAGTGACATCCACGCCCTCAATTAAAATCATATAGAATTCCCTCGTGCAATTGAAGGGAACAAGCTTATCCCAATAGTCAGACAAAAATGAAAGAAACCTAATTATTTGTCTGAACAAAAATAATTACCGGATTTCACGATGAAATGCTTCAGCTAAAAATTATAAATCAAAGCGTGAGCACAAAACTAATAAAAATTTTAAAACGACTGAGTCGAGTTGAAATTAACGCCGGTTCTATTCCTAGCTTCCCTCAGTAGGTTGTATTATTACTCCAAGTATTTTTGGCAGCTATATTTTTCTTCTTAATTTCATATCATCGAACATCAAATGTTCTCTTAAAATAAAATTATTTGTAACATAATGAGATAATATTGTTTTGTGCGGGGTCGTCAATATAATATTTCAAGGAACATGATTGGCACAAAATATTTGACCATTATTTACAAGTTCTTAACCTTGTGGTGTTTTTGTTCGTCTACGACGATAATTCAGATTTATAAAATATTGAGCAGTTTAGTCTAATTCGTTGGCAGTATTTGTATGAATGTAGACATATCAGTGGCGCCAAATATGTGACCTAAATGTAAACATTTCTGAGCACATTTGCTTGTGTTGTTTCAAAACGCACGCGTTTCTTCTTATTTTTAAAAAAATGACCCGCCAATAAGGTAAAAATATGTGCACATAAAGAGTTATGCAATTTCTCACATCAAAATGCCAATACACGGAACATTCTAAAGACTTTCTGGAAAGAGTTCAAATTTTATGAATTTCCTGTTTTAAATTAAGGAAAATAATAGTGTTAAAGTTCTTTTAAATCAAAGAAAATTTCTTTATATTGTTCATTTTTAAACTAAAAAAACTGTTTACTATGGAGAAATCACCCAATTCGTAAGTGAATTCACATAAATAAGATCATTGCACACCAGGTGTGCAACTCGCTCCTCGGAAAAAAGTTTTTTAATTTTTTTTTTACAGCGGATTGGGCACGTGTTCAATGTAAGGTAAAATGAGAATACAGATAATTTTTAATTTTTTATACACAGTAAAACCAATGATAAATTTTGTTTTCCTGTAGTTTCATTAGTTCAAGAAAAATCATATTTCGACGACTAGTTTTCTCAGAATAACTGATAATTACTCATTACTGTTATTCCACACACGGTGTACAGGCTGTCTTGTAGTCTTGGAAATCAATTGTACATACGGTGTGCAATCGGTCTCGAATGGGTTAAAAGACAGTGGCCCCAAGATAAATTACTTACCTGATTTTAGCGTGATCATTAAAATATTTATTTACACGGCTCTGGAAGGGACAACAATGATTGGCTTCTTCCAAATATCATACTCATTTTATTAGCACTTTCCTCCGATGGAAAGTAGCTATTGAGGTTGGACTCATGACGGAATTTTTGAAAAGTTTCTTCAAATCTTGATCGATCCTACCAAGTAGACACCGAAAATGACCCCCGTTAAAATTTATATATATCTCTCTCTATATATATATATATATATATATATATATATATATAGAGAGAGAGAGAGAGAGAGAGAGAGAGAGATATGTGTGTGTGTCTGTTAACACGATAGCGGCCAGAGTTTTTGTTTTTTCGTCACGAAACTTGGTATATAGCATTCAATTAGCAAACGATTGAACGAGTTCGTTAACCACCAAAGTCGGTCCACCGGAAGGGGGGGGGGGGTTTACCCCGAACCCAAAACACTAATTTGACTATGTCAGCCGTAATATTTGTTATATTTCAACGAAACTTGGTATTCGTAGTGGTAATATAGAGAGAAAAGTGAGATATAAAAATGTACTAAATCGGTTCATTAGAAGGGGGGGTTTATTCCGGACCCACAATACCGATTCGCCACTACCAGCCGTGATTTTTGGTATATTTCGACGAAACTCGGTATTCTTAGTGCTAACCCACAGGTAAATATGTGTTGTAAAAATAAACTAAATCGGTTCATTAGGAGGGGGGTTTACTCCGGACCCACAATACCAATTCGCCACTACCAGCCGTGATTTTTGGTATATTTCGACGAAACTCGGTATTCGTAGTGGTAATCTACAGGTAAATATGTGTTGTAAAAATAAACTATATCGGTTCATTAGAAGGGGGGGGGGGGGGGGGTTTACTCCGGACCCAAATTCCTAATATACTCATACCGGTCGTAATTTCTGCTGTATTGTAACGAAACGCGGTATACGTCGTGGGTAACTCATGAGAAAGAAGTGTTGTAAAAATGAGCTGAATCGGTCAATCGGAACGCGGGGGTTTAATTTGTAATATAATTCAATAGAAATGCCCGCCAGACGTAGGTTCACAAAGCCGCCGCAAGGAGCGCTTTCTACCACTAGATCCTGTTCCTGCGTTAGATCAAAATACGATAATATGAGTTTTTTTGTATTTATTACGTAGTGTAGTAGATACCATGTGTAAACATAACTCTGGAAGCAAATTAATAATTGATCAGTTACTCATTACAAAATTAAAAGAGAACTATTCACGTTTTTATTTTATTTATGTAGGATATTTTAAGCAAATTGTTCTGGAAAGCAGTCTACACTACCCAAATTCTGAGGAAAGTGCTTAGTTATGCAGCACCTGTATGACGGACTTTTTTACTTTTCCCGTTTTTGTGAATTTGTACATTGGAAATACTTTTATCAACAAAGATGATCATTCTACTGTTTATAATTTGTTAATAAATAGCCTTCTTCAGCATTAAATGATTAAAACCGGCATCTAATTGTCATTTATCTCTGGTTGCCTTTCTGGCATTTACTGCTGAGGAAGGCTGCCGAACTCCATGGCGAAACGTCCTACATAGATTCTTCCAGAAATCTGTGTTTTCATTTATCCCTATACCTACTGTCCATTGCTTTCTAAAGTTCTATGTTTTCTAAAGGGACTCACTTGGATTATTTTCTGTTTCAGAAATATGTCCTCTAAGCGTAAGTCCCCGCCTTCTAAGCTACAAGAGGGGACAGAGAACGGGGAGGAAGAAGACACCGGCGGGAACATGTTTTACAAGCTGGGTTCCGGGGGCTCAAGTCCTGGCTCGGAGAATGACGAGTTGGATGACGAGTCGAGGCAAGGACGAGGCAATGGGCTAGGTGATGACAGCAAGTCCCAACTACTCAACAATAATAGCACCATCATCAACCATAACAGTAAAAGGACTATGGACGATGTGCTAAAACGTCTTTCATTAAAAATGAACAAGGAGGAGAACCGAAGTTCGCCCAACAGGTGAGTTTCCTATGCTAAGATTCATACTAAATTATTAGAAAAAAAAAACAGTCCCGAAACCTGCCACGAGGGCCCTGAGGGGCAGATACTATAGAGGTATCTGATTCATGACCATGCGGCACACTAGGGAGGTAGTGTGGACAGTACCATGCTCCGGCCGCCTGATTTTCCCCTTTGGTGCTTCGACTGCTAGAGTAATTAGCACCAACGTACCCATTAATAAATTAATTAAAGGCTGGGTTGCCTAGGGACGGACAGGGAGGCCGAATTCAACCTTCAAGCTTGCTCGGGATTTGAACTCTGGTCCTCCAGCATATTAGTCCAGCGATCTACCACTGAGCTAACCTCGCCTCCTCTAAATTATTATGAAGGTAAATATTTTTACGAATTGGAAAAAATCGTTAGGATAGCTGGAAAAATAAATGATTTCTTCTTTCTGTGATCTTCCTCTTGATATTTATAACATGTTTGTCTCAGAGGGGCTCTTACTCTAATGGTATCAGATTCATGGTCATGCGACTCCCTAGAGAGATTTTTTGTTAACGCTCATGGTGAAGCAAGTAATTTTTTCAACGGACCCTGGAATGAAAACATCTTCTCCCGGTGGACGACACTGGAAGATAAAATCTTTCATTGTAGGAACTCCACCGTTCAAAATTTCCATTAATGTGTTAATTTTAAGTAACATGTTTTCAGGGTCTTTGCTCAATTTTCAATGACCATTTCATTTGGTTGTTACCCAACCAAGCCCTGCTCCTAGACTCCTATTGCTTGGCTGAGTTTGTACTATTATTTATGATTGTCATAAAATCGCTCATTGCACACCCGAGCTTCGAACTCAGATTCTCCATAACATGAGCCGATTGCTCTACCACTGAGCTAAACTCGCTTATATAATAAATCAAATAATAATGCTAAAATAGAAGTTTTGCAGTGACTTGCATAGAATAAATCTCTTCTTGATATCATTCTGTTAAATATAAAAAACGCTAAATCCACATTTAAAAAAATGTTTTGTCTGCCAGTATATCAAACGAAATTTTGTCAGCTATATGGATCTGTAAAATTTTGTCAGTATTCCTGAATATCCTTGACATAAAACATAGGGTTTATTAAATCAAAGAAAAATATTTTGTAGTACCAAAGAAATGAATGATTGATAAGAACGTACAAATGATAACGTGTTAACGAATAAAGCTTTTAACCAACAAGTCGGTAAGAGTGTAAATATTTTATGATTCCCAAAATTTTTTTTTTAATCAAACGTCAACTGCAGGTATATCAGGTAGTCCGTACAAAATATATTGGTATCTCATGTCTGTATATTATATCGAAGTGTATTTTCGTGACTTACAGGTACTGAAACGTCAATATTTCTTGTAAGGTTTTTCGGGAAATAAGTGACAGCCAAGTAGGGGAGGGACGAAACACGCTAACAAGTCGTTTATGTACTCCTATAAATTAAAAAATATTTATGTTATTAAGAATAAAATAGATACACAATAATATGTAAGGATTGTCCAATTGTTCAGCTTGTTCGGAAGGCGACGAGCTTGATTTGTGGATGGGCTCCGGTGGGGAATGTGGTTAGAGATTAGCAATATCTGAACATGCTGTTGATCAACCGCCGTTAGATGGATACACAGATTAGCTAAAGCCAATTGTCCAATAGCATTACCTCCCATATTGGCACTTAATCAATAAGTTTGGATTACTCCAGTGATTACCGACATTTATTCTCTCATTGACACATACTGAAATATTTACTATATTCCCATTAATTTAATATATTTAAATAAAAGCCCGACTCCGGGAACTATGTACAAACAAAGTAATTGAAATGAAAAATAATTCTCAAGGAGAAATATAAATACCCGTCCCGCAAACCTCTGAAACTTAAAACTACTTCTGAGCAAATTAGCAGACGTAATAAGTATAATATATCCCTTTTTTGCCAAATAAATTAGTAACTTATTAGCTATAAATTCATTTAACTTGCTCAAGAATTTTCTAACTTTTTACAGTTCTGAGGGATGGGCATTTATCATTAATTTCCCAGTTTTTTGTCTTCTTTTTTTTGGGGGGGGGGGGGGGGTTATTACATACGCAGTTATTCTTAACGTACTTGTTATCAGTGTGTGTGTGTGTCCAAAAATCATTCAGAATAATGAATAATGACTACATATGTTATTTCATTCTGAGCAATGAATATTTTTTCATTCATTACTCAGTCAATTCAATGAATAACGTAACTTTTTATTTTTATTCATTATTGCATAACTGACTGACTGAAACTTTCGTTAAATACAAGTGATTTATTTTAACAATCTTGACTAATAGTAATGAGTAATATCAGAAATAATTATATAAGGTTAATAATAAAAATTATAATAAATAAAAATGAGTTCATTAAAATTTTTCTTACTTTTAATGAAAATTATTTATTTAAGTGTTATTGTTTACTGAACTTAAAGAATCTGAGTTTGTTGTTCCATGAACTACATTATTTTAAATGTATAAAAATAACTGTTTAAAAATCAGTCAATGAATAACTGAATAAAGAAATAAATTCTTATTAAATAAAAATTTAATGAATAATGAGCCAATCCTGTTGTTCATTAAATAAAAAATAAATCAGTGGATGAATAAATTATTATTCAATAAAAATTTATTTGGATGATTATTGAACAAATAATCTATTGAATAACGCCCTACTCTGCTTGAAATATACATTGCGTATCATACCTATTTTCTCAATGACTAGAGTAATGTACACCAGGCATTGGTTGCTTCAGATGGACTTCCGAATCCTGCCAGCGATTGGCTAACATGTTTCCGCAATGGGAACATTCTTTGCAACCGATATGATATATTTTTTAAAACCGACATGAACCATCTCTCACCAATTTCGGAAGTTCTCATTTCCTGTAAATAAGAGTTATATTACTGGAACTAATTGCCGCCAACGGCTATAGCCACGTTGAATACACCGGTTCCCGTAGATCACCGAAGTTAAGCAATGTCGGGCGTGGTCAGAACCTGAATGGGTGACCGACTACGTGCTGTTGGCATTATAAAAGGGTGGCAATCTGTAGATAGCCCGGCGCTAATAGCAAAATAGTTGATGCGCCGTTAAAAACGAAAAAAAACTGGAACTAATTATTTTTCAATTAATTAATTTGCTTTTTTAAAAAAAAAAACTCACTTTAACCTTATTCATTACTTACGCACACATGAGCCAGTAACCTTTGAGTGCTCCGAATGTGTAGGAGCGGGACATGGCAGAGTCGGATGAAACCCATCCCGAAAAAAAAAATTATATTAGTCTGACAAATATTTATTATACTTGTTTTTAACCAAAGTTAAAAACCAGTATACACTTTTTTTTATATCAACAAATTTTCTTTATATACACATTAAGGACGAGTACATCAGGGGAGTTTTTGAATAAATATATGTAACATTGGGTAGAATAACCAGCAATTCTACCTCACGAACAGCGGTCTGTAACAAAGTAGCAACATTTTAAGCATCAGGTGGCCGCGAGTACTATAAAGACAGCACAGGGCTGTAAACAATAGATAACCAGTCCCAAAAATTTGTTTTATGTATAATTGGACATAAAAATTTAAACGAATAACATAAAAATTATGCGAGTTGCGTTTCATTCCTTTAAATAGTTTTTTGTATTAATTTATTTTCTTATTTTGAATTATTATTTGTTTAACTATTTTGTATTAAATTCTTATATTGAGAAAATGGATAATTCATATCCTACAAATTTACCTTGGGCATTCCGCTTTTGATAATTTTTTACTCGTTGGCTTCTTGTTATAAATCCTAAATAAGAAGGGTTAATTATGGGCAGTCCAAGGAAGGTGACACGTCTTACAAGTCCGCAAATAAAATCCAAAATTATTTTGATTTGTGTGTTCTATAGAAATTTGTACACCCTTTGTCTATGATTTAGCCAAATCCCGATTCCTGAGTTTCTTCTCTAAACTCCCAGCTCTGCCCAATCCTCTTGGCAGATCCCTCTTTTCCAATGTTATTCCTGATAATCCACCTCGCCGCCTCAACCGCCATTGGCCACGAGACAACTTATTGCAAAATATTGTGTAAATAGTGTACATAGTTCAATCAATTTTGCATTAAAATACGATAAAAAGTCCAGAACTGTGATTGGGAGCAGCCTTCTCCCTTCATGTCATCCTGAGTGTTGCCATTGTTTGAACCAATTTACTTATTGTACATATTTGTACGGATTGTACATATCAATAAAAGATAAATTTGAAAAAAAAAATTTCGAATAAGCGGGACAGGAAAATTTACGAGAGAGCACCGTGAAACAAATCTTTAAATGCTTCCCCATTTCTTTTTCACTGCACAGCAAGTCACTGAACGCAAATCGGACTTTTCATTCGTGGATATCATAGTCCTACAAAGAAAGACACCACGAATATTTTCGAAGTTTAATAACTTTTCTAAAGTAGTCCACTGGGCCATATTGGGGCAGGGCAGTTTCTTTCCGAAATGCGGAAGATATGACTGGAGGCACCTTGAAAGGAGAAAATCCAGAAAGCTTTGGACCATCCGAGGGGTAGAAGTAGACAAATAGGAAGCCGGAAAGTTGAGAAATATTGCAATAAGCTTGGCTTTCCCCGCTGAGAAAGGGCTGAAAAAGGGCCATCTCATGTAAGCCTTCTTTATTACAGAGGAAAGCCAATACTTCCTTCAAAAGGTTCCTCCGTATGCCTGGAATTAAGATTCGCAAGAAACTCCGAAGGCTCGCAATTATACGTCAGGTCTCTCACAGGAATATCCCTCCACAGGAATACTTGGGAATACAGTATGTTCATATATCGATTTTTTTAGCATAAATATGCTTTAGCGATGACTAAACTGAAAAAGAAAACGGTGCAAAAAAAGTGTCACAAAACGGTGTCCGCTGGCTTTGGCGCATACGCGGTGGCCATGTACGAAAAAGAAGACTGTATGTTATATAGTACATTACATAGGTTTGTCGGGTGGACCTAAAGCATATTTATGTTTTTTCTGAATTTGAACAGAAGGCTCTAAAGGAAATTAATTGTTTTTACAATAAGCTCTTAGAAAATCGATATTATTGTGGCAGACAGCTTACAGTGGAAGTAATTCTTCTTTTAATCTAATGTTTTTTAAACAATCAAGGAATCAAAGAATTAATACATTTAATTTCTCAATTTAGGAACAATTTTAAGATTATTGTTAAGGATGTATTCATTTTCAGAAATATTTTCATAACATGTTCGATGATTAGGGGCCTCTTTTCGCAAGCCCATAACATCGATACGTTTAACACTTTGACTGCGGGAGCGGTAAATCCCAAACCATCCAAAAAATGGTAATTTTGTTTTTCATTTTATAAAAATAACTTACCTATGGGAAATTCCGGATAATTTCCATTAGAAACGTGTTTTTTACCATTACGCACACGTGATGAAGAAACTCCTGCAAAAATTCACAGAAAGATTTGAGCCCGGAACGATTCCAGAATAAAGCACTCGAAACACTCCCTGAGTGGAGACATTGCTCCTTGGAGGAACAAATAAACCAACCTGGAGGTTCGCTAACTAGCTTGCCAGTTAGCTCCCATGACGCACGCACATGCAGCGCCATTCCGCCACAGCGAGTGGGTTTGTGGTGACGCACATGCGGCGTCATCCGCAGCCGAGATGTTACGTAGTGCTTTTAGGCTCTTCGGTGTTCACTCATTCCCAGATCCAACAATTATCATTCCCGTAAAAGGCCACAAGGGCCAAAAGAATATATTCTTGAAAGGTATCCGATTATTGAACATTAGGAAAACTACGATGGCTTTCCCTTTCCAGGTACCCATTCAACGCTATGCGGTCCCGGGACGATCTGTCTGCCCGACCCTGATCCTCAAACCCTGACAGTAGAGATGAAATCTTCAGAGCGCATCCGAGTTTCGAACATCGGGCTCTCGAGAACAATACTCTACCGCTGAGCCAAATTGCCCCGTGAACCAAATAGTGGCCCTTTAATATAACATTTATCAAGCGGTAATACTTCCTTGTGTGATCAAAATCACTTATATTATAAGTTTTATACAGGATGTTAAATTATCCAAAAACAAAAGTTATAATTATTCAACAAAACAAAATGGCGTTGTTGTGTCTGACGAACGGGAGGTTGTCTGCAGGTGGAAATTTTTAATCTAGAACAAAAAATAAAATTATTTTAAAAGAATAAGGTAAAATCTGTAATGTACGTAGGATTTTTAAGAAATATTATTTTTTTCGAAAATGGGAAGCAATTCTTTATTTTCTCCTATTTTTCTTTAAAAATCCGTCAAAAATCAGTCAGAAAATTGTTATAATTCAATGAATCAAAAAAACCTGCTTACTTTACTAGCAAATATCATTAGGAAGGCGCAGTTAAAATTTGGAGTTGTTCAGGGGAAAAATTTCACACGCACACACACACTCTCTCTCTCTATTACATGTTCTTTCAACTTCAAATACTAAATAAATACTTGCACCATGATATTATGTCACACGTACAGTCTTTTCTACATTAAAAACAAATACGTTAATCCGTTTCAATACGACCTATTTACAATAATATCAGAAGTTGCAGGTAATAACCTACAATTTATGATATTCTGGAAACCCGACAAAATGAAAAGGTTTCTACAAATAGAACAATTTGTAGACCTTTCTTTCCAAAAGAAAAACGACCTTGTTGACGAACAGTTCTTAATGTTTAATTATTTTTCTGGAATAGAGCACTAGGTCACATTGAGGCTAGATAGTTTTTTGACGTCAGAGTTGAATATAGTCACACGAACGTCACAAGATTCCAAATTAGCAATAGAAGTTCATTTCTAACGGGAAGAATCATATGAAACAGGCTTAAGACTTGTGTCCAAAACTAGTTTTAAGTTCTCTTCAACATGTTAAACCACACAGATATTGTTTCCTTATTCACATATGAACAAAGATAATGGGTACTTACAATAAAAATTATACATCCGCAAAATATTTAGCCAAATTATCCATTTATTTACAGCACCAAAAAATAAACGAAAATTGAATATTTAAAAAACATGATTAATATTTCACACTAATCAAATATCATGTTATCTTAACCCTGTAAATATCTTTTAATCTTCAGCTAGATGTATATTTACTTAGGAAATAGCTTTAACGGCGGAACTTTCTGATGAAGAGTCCTTCTGATAGCGATTTTGCTTCGAAAACAACTTCTAGCGATTATCAACGCCCAAGGGTGGGTAAAAATCAAAACTTCTCTACGCGTCCAAATATCTTTCATAACTTCACATATATCAATTCATCAATATATATACGTTTTGTAGCATTAAACCTTTTTTTCTAATACAAAACTGCATACAATATCGACATATTTTCTTCATACTAACAAGGGAACATCCGAATTTAATAAAACTTTGTATATTTATTAAACATGTAAAAATAATCGATACGTATTTTTTTATATCGGCCCTATCGCATGTGAAATTACCCTCAAAATTGCATATAATTATATTCTAACTTTTAAACTATCGTAGATAAGAAAAAATGTTACGCCTTTCTTTTTTTTTAATCGGTATCAACATTTTTGTTATGAAACAAAAGAATAGGAATACGTTGCTGAGTTCAACGTAGCTTTGGAGAGTTGCAAATACGATAAGAAGGATCCGGTAGAGACTATTTCTTTGAATTTCCCGGATCCTCGTAAATTTGGAGTGTTGGAAATACGATGAGAAGGATCCGGTAGAGACTATTAATTTGATTTTCTCGGAACCTCGTAGATTTGGAGTGTTGCAAATACGATGAGAAGGATCCGGTAGAGATTATTAATTTGAATTTCTCGGATCCTCGTGGATTTGGACTGTTGCAAATACGATGAGAAGGATCCGGTAGAGATTATTTCTTTGAATTTCCCGGATCCTCGTAGCTTTGGACTGTTGCAAATACGATGAGAAGGATCCGGTAGAGACTATTAATTTGAATTTCTCGGATCCTCGTAGATTTGGAGTGTTGCAAATATAATGAGAAGGATCCGGTACAGACTTTTTGAATTCCCCGGAATCTTCTAGCTTGGGTATGTTGCAAATACGATGAGAAGGATCCGGTAGAGATTATTAATTTGAATTTCTCGGATCCTCGTGGATTTGGACTGTTGCAAATACGATGAGAAGGATCCGGTAGAGATTATTTCTTTGAATTTCCCGGATCCTCGTAGCTTTGGACTGTTGCAAATACGATGAGAAGGATCCGGTAGAGACTATTAATTTGAATTTCTCGGATCCTCGTAGATTTGGAGAGTTGCAAATACGATAAGAAGGATCCGGTAGAGACTATTTCTTTGAATTTCCCGGATCCTCGTAAATTTGGAGTGTTGGAAATACGATGAGAAGGATCCGGTAGAGACTATTAATTTGATTTTCTCGGAACCTCGTAGATTTGGAGTGTTGCAAATACGATGAGAAGGATCCGGTAGAGATTATTAATTTGAATTTCTCGGATCCTCGTGGATTTGGACTGTTGCAAATACGATGAGAAGGATCCGGTAGAGATTATTTCTTTGAATTTCCCGGATCCTCGTAGCTTTGGACTGTTGCAAATACGATGAGAAGGATCCGGTAGAGACTATTAATTTGAATTTCTCGGATCCTCGTAGATTTGGAGTGTTGCAAATATAATGAGAAGGATCCGGTACAGACTTTTTGAATTCCCCGGAATCTTCTAGCTTGGGTATGTTGCAAATACGATAAGAAGGATCCGGTAGAGATTATTAATTTGAATTTCTCGGATCCTCGTGGATTTGGACTGTTGCAAATACGATGAGAAGGATCCGGTAGAGATTATTTCTTTGAATTTCCCGGATCCTCGTAGCTTTGGACTGTTGCAAATACGATGAGAAGGATCCGGTAGAGACTATTAATTTGAATTTCTCGGATCCTCGTAGATTTGGAGTGTTGCAAATATAATGAGAGTATATAAAGAGAGGTACAGACTTTTTGAATTCCCCGGGATCTTGTAGCTTGGGTATGTTGCAAATACGATGAGAAGGATCCAGTAGAGACTATTTTTTTTTAATTTCCCGGATCCACATTGTACACAAATAACACATGTTACTTTGAATATTTTCATTACGGAAGCACACAACGATGACACACCTGCCAATTGTAATTTTTTTACATTACCAAAAATTCGCTTTTTACACAATTAAGCTATTCAAATTACCATGTATGAAACTGGTACACATCACCACTGATGTGTGTGTGTTGGTATAGAAAAAAAAAATGTATAACACTGGGGATAGCCTTCCATCTTTGAATTTTCATTTCCCCATAGTAGTTTCCTGCCTTCCCCCATTTTCAAAAGCTTTCTTTAATATATTTTAATAAAATTAGAAATTCAAATTAATATCATACAGCTGAAAGGAATTTTTATTAACTTATAAATAGAACAAGAAATTCAGAAATACTCAACGCGTTTATTTTAAACTTGACAAATATTATGTCCTGCAATTCTATAGTTATTTCATTTAAAATTTTGAATTAGGTGTTTAATGCCTCGGAAGTTATTTGTAATAACTTGCAACAAACCAAAGCATGGATCGAGATAATTTTTCGCAACGGCAGCCAAGTTTACATAAATTAGGCGTATTTACAGGGTACGAGGTAAGCTCAGTGGTAGAGCACTCGACTGATATGCTGGAAGACCTCTGTTCAAAACCGGAAAGATTTTATGTTCTAGTGTCTTTATTCGCGGATTGGATTCGGGGTGCCATATCGTCCCTAGGCACACCCAGCCTTTAATTAACTTATTAATGGTTATCCGCAAAGGTGCAAATCATGCACCCGGATCACATTATCAGCGGTGTGTCCAGTTGTGGTCAGTATGTTCTGCAAGGAGGTCAGTTGTAAGAACATTTATAATTCTAGATGTATTTTTTTTTGTTCAACATTTATGTAAGACTTACTATAATCATTAAATATCAATTTCATCAAGCGTAATTTTCATTTATTTCTGATAATATCACGACGTAACTAACATATTCCATATTACTTCTATTTATTTTGTTGTTTTCACTCTAGAATTCCAATTGCATTATTAAATTGAGAGATAATCTCAGTAATGAGTATACCGTTGGAAAGCTGATTAAGTTTTATAACTTTTGTAAGATTCGGCAGAGTAGTGATTTCGAAAAGTTGTCGCTAACTAGTAGCTTTTATTAATTCCTACTTTTTGAATTGATATAACGGTTTGAATGAGATATTTGTGAACATTGGACTTGCATTAGCCTTAAACCAAATTAAATGCCAGTTGTAAAAATGTAATGAAACGCTTAAAAGAAATGTGTACACGCAGAGAAAATTGGAGTGACAAGAAACAAAAAACATGTTTTTTTTTCTAAAGAACCTTTAGAACGGCCTCTAGACCGGAGTAAGATAGAAATGTATGATTGTAGGTGTGGAAGTAAATGTTTTGCCTAGTTTCATACATATGTATATGTATGTGTGTATATATATATATATATATATATATATATATATATATATATATATATACATATATATTACAGCATTCATCATGTATGTATATGTATATATATATATATATATATACATATATATATATATATATATATATATATATATGTATATATATATATATATATATATATATATATATATATAAATTTGAAAATAAAAATACACAAACATTTTTTGACCTATGGGATATCCCCTCTAAAGGAAGGGAGGAAACACGCTAAA